>JACXGJ010000407.1:0-123416 GCA_016801105.1 Esox niger
TCAACCTAAAAGGCAACACCTGGGCAACAAGAAGCGTCTGTCAGTCACATGTTCCAGTAGTTTTGCTCAATTGAAAAATGGGTGGGTTCAAACAAAGGGTGGTATGTCCTGAGTTGTTTAACATATCTAGATGTGAATACCAGGAAATGAAAGCTGACATTCTGAACTCTTGTCTCATACTCATCTTTTGATCTTAAACATTTGGATGTCTTCAGTGAAAAACAAAAACAAACGAATTTCCCTTACCATTCCAATACTTATGGAGGGGACTGTATATCATTGGAAAACTCAATTATAGCATTTGAACTAATCAAAAATTGGAACTCAAGATATGATGGGGTGCTTAATTTGAATAAATAATTACGTTTCCCTCTCGTAAATATTTTGAGTTTTGCTTGAAAATGTACAACTGGGATCTAAAAGCATCTGATAACCACAAAGGCCCAGTGAATGCCAAATCAGGATGTCCATTAGGCAACTTTTCGGAATTTTTATGTAACTTTGAACACAGCTTGCTAGAGCAGGTATTTTAAAAAACGTGTGGAAAGAGGGCATTACAGGTTTCACACATGAAACTCATAAAGGCCTTTTCCCAGTTTTGTTCCCAAATAACTTAATATTGACTCAGTGGAATTTCAACATTTTGTGCTTCTGTAGTGTTTCAACAACCATACCTGCATGAAATATATTTTTGTAATATGTTCAACACTACTGTTGTTTGCTTGGGGTTCTATTTGGGGTTTAAGGCCGGGTGTTTTATAAAAGCACTTTGTGACAACTGCTGATGTAAAAAGGGCTTTATAAAATACATGTGATTTTTTTGCGTTTGATTGATATTTCATTCAATAATACCTTTAAATGTTCATAGTGATGCACAATACACAACCAAATGACTTAGATGTTCCAGACATATAACATTTTTAATTATTTCACATAATCTTTGTTAGGTGTCCAAAATGGTGCCTTAATCGCTAATTCAATCATTCATGTGTTGTAACATATTGTTGGGATAAGACCAGCAAACAAAAATTGATCTGTTTGGGAAGCTCCCAAGCCTAACAAATCATAGCTTTCATATGCATCAGAAGGCGTGGGTTTAGAGGCAGTGATTGTTTCTGAACATACAAAATGTTGCTTGTAGAATTCATCCTGCTGCTGCTGCTGTCAGTAGTCAAGTCACAAGTCAGCCAAACACTATCTCCAACATGTTTCGCAGAATAGAGTGGTGTACTTTGTGTTCCTAATCTGTTGGACTGTTGTTGATTTTTTTCATTACTCATCAGTTAATCACTGTGGGGTCCTACTTTGGTCTACCAGACTTCAGCAGACTCCAAATGTAAATCTAGAATCAATACTAGACATTGAGAGCACTCACGATTGTGAATACTTTTGGTGTCCTAAAATAGGAGGACTATGTACAAAAACAGATGTAATTTCTTACAGGTTCATCCGACATTGGTGAAAACATCCTTGAATTAAATCTTAGTCGGCACTTTAATCTCATAGTCATTGTATCATTTCAGGTTCTGGAGCCCAAAAACATTGTTTTGTCACTATCAAGATACTTTGCGAGTTCACTGGACTTGCTTTAAGAGGCCCAGATTGGGATTTTGCAGCATTGTATTGGCATTTACAGAGTCGTTATAGTCCTCTTAAACAAAAACATTACTGGGATAACATTGCATATCATTTTAATCAACCCACATCTCAGACTATTTACAATATATATACAATAACAGTTCCCTGAAGGAGGGAATAAGTAATGACAGCCCTTATTGAAATTCATCAGATTGAGAGACATGATCCTATCAAGGGTGATTTCCAAAACTTATTGTCACTTCATATCAGTCCATTTAAATTAATGGAAATAAAGATGTGAGCAGAACTGTTCACATCAGAATTAATTTAGTTAATAATTGATTTTAAAGGGTTAATGACCTTAGTTTTAAGCATTTGCGGCTTCTGTTTTAGAAAAAGTCCTTGAGCCAGACTCCCACTCTTCAGGTGATGATGTCTAACAGTGGTTCTCGAGCAGGTTTATGTATCTAGCGTTGGAAAATATGTGATAGCATTGCTTCAATAGCAGCTTTCGGTGTATTATCACTATCTTTCATCCCTCCATCCTATTCATATTCCATTATGAACAACATTATTGATAAAACACTGTTAGATTTTAACACTTTATGACTTGTTTCTGAAAGGTCAGGAAATGTACATTTAATTAAGGAATATTGTGAGAGTAAGAGAGAAAGGACAGACTGCTGGATTTGGACCCTTGCACACTCAAAATGTAATGTATGCTGGGGGAATTTATTCATAATATAACAATATTTTGGGATTGTAACATTATTGATAGAGGCCCCAAACTGCACTCCCACAGCTATGAGAGGGATTTAAAAAGAACTGTAGATAGCTCAATGGGTTTTTGGAATAATTCTCATATCTGTATGAAAAATAACTGTAGTATGCCCAATAATATCTTAAAACATGTATTGTGATGTAGAATACACAAACAAATAAGCCAGGTTACCAGATAAAGATTTATTATCTACAGAAAGCATGTAGAATTGACCATGGTCAAAAAAATGCCAAAATTGGTAGTTTCAGTAATAGCAATCTTAATCTTAGATCATCTAAAAGCAAAACCTGCAGCAGAAATATCTCTTGAAACTCCGTCCACACTTGAAACAGTGCCCAAGATGCAGCCACACCCTAGTGGAGTGAGAGGGCCTTTGCCCTGACAGCTCTTTGCTGTAAAGGGCCTTTGCCCTGACAGCTCTTTGCTGTAATTGACCTCAACAAAATAGTTTGGTCAGTCAAAGAGTTGGTAATATATACTTAATCACACAATCTAGGATATATGGGGACAGCAGGGACATAACCCATGCAAAATCACACCAGCCAAAGCTTGTGTGAACTGGTGGAAGTAATGTTGATGCTACATGACAGCTATACCTCGAAGTAAACCCGACAAAAGCTCCAACAATGTTGGAAAGGAAACACTACCTACTTTCTCGATGAAGGCCATATGAGAAAATAAATGTTATGCAACTGCTTTATTTACACCCTTTGAATTCAGTCATTGATTATATTGTATTAACCTTTTCAAAAAGAAACAGGAGGTTAGGAAATAAATAATTAACCCCACCTGTATATCCTCATAATTGTGATTTCTCAAGGCGGTAACACCAATGACATTTAACTGGTGTTATCAGTAGCCATCTTTGTTTTTGTGGATCTTTTACATGTTTAAGAATCATTGAAATACCTCAGAACATATCTCTACTTCTGAACTAGCGAGAACCTATTTGCTATCTCACAGTATTATGTGTACAGTTAGGTATTTTGCACTATAAAGCCCATACTGTTTGTTTCCTAAAAAAGACTGAGAAAATATAACTTTTTATTATGTAATTTTAATTAAAGTGTTTGTATATGGTGCCAAAAATAAGGATAACTTTTACCTCCGTAGTTAAAAGAATAAGCCAATCAATTACGATTTTGCTCATGGGATTTCAAGTGGTGGAGCCTGGATGTCTTTCTGTTTTTATATGCTAACATTGGAAGTTCCAGGCCATTATCAAATGCTAAAGTATGCCCTCTTGAGGTTAATTAAAGTATGATACAGCTAGGACAGTAGTGGCATAGATTGCATGCTGTTCATTTCAGATGTAGTTTTGCACACTCAATAATTGACAGATTGGTCATGTTTATTTATAGTGTTCTGATCTTTAAAAAATTATCACAACAAAAGGAATATTTCTTTACAAATTATAATTCTTAATTGAAAAATGTGTCCTCTTGGAATAGAACTCTAAAGGTGGAAAATTCACTCCATTCTCCCATTGAGGTGACGAGAGGTGAATGTAGAGAGTTCTTTCCATTTTTCACAGTTGTTGGCCTTTTAGAAGGGCCCCTCCCTCTGTGCAGGGACACTGGGATTTGGGAAGATCCCCTCTATGTGCAGGATGCTGGCCTATGGGAAGGTCCCCTCCCTTTGTGCAGGACGCCTGCATTTGGGAAGGTCCCCTTCCTCTGTGCAGGAAGCTGGCCTTTGCAAATCCTGATGCTTGGTGGATTATTTGATTTATGACAATTTATATGACAGTTTACGGTTAGCCAGTAGCTTCAAAGGAAATGTATTTCAAATGGATGGTTTATTGATTGCTTTAGAAGACTAAAGTCATGTTTTGAATTGTTTCTATCTTTTGAGAGATGTTGATGAGGTGTCAAGCATACCAAACTCATCCAAGCTCTTTACTTTTGCTATTCATGACATCATAGCATTGCCTATTGTCCCTAATTGCTGACAAAATATCCCTTCTCCAAAATTATTAGGAAAAGGTTTCAATTTGTCTTGCCTAAGCCAAACCTTGCCTATTTGCACCCCACTCATCCAAGAAGATATAAAAGATGTCATGGGCACACTGGCACCACAAATCGTCTCCAAGCTATTTCTGACGCAACACACTGTATGAGTCATACTTACCTTGTAAAAATAAAAAATATGGGGACAGAAAAAACAACATAGGCAGATGTTTTCTAACTTGGCCCATAATATGGAAGCAACTGCATATTGTTACAGTATGCATGGAATGAGCACCTACATGTTTTATTTTGTGAGTGAAATTGGATGCACATTTTAATGAAAGATCAGGTTTTAATGTGAAAGGGATGTGAAGAAGTGACAGCAGAATAAACAATTCGGACCGGACAAGGGTAGGCTCATCTAATTGCTTTATTGAATATTTTGCATTAAAAAGATACGTTCACAGATTCAAACTGACAATATATCTATAAAAAGCATTATTACTATGCCATGACACTGTTTTTGCACTACATGCTCTTCCAAAGGTATGTATCTTCCCCCGAGATATGTTTAGTCAGGAGAAAATTGAATTCTCCTCCCAGTGGGTGGCGGTAGTGCTCTAATGCTTCTTTGTGAAGAAGTCATTGCACATCACTGTAAGGCAGCAAACCAAGGTAACATACTCCTTGAAGTCAACAGAGTTATCTTTGTTTGTGTCCAGATCCTTGAAGATTTTGTCCACTGCTGATGGGTCACTGGCTTTCTGCAGATGGAAAACAGAAGAATGAATTAAGTGGCAAACTGTCTCGATTACTCTGTTAATGTCACTCATTTACATTTCACAAATTTGTGCAGATACTCTTATCTAGAACAACTAACTGAAGAAAGTGCGTACATTTTTCTGCTGGCCCATTTTAAGTGTAATGTGTTACCAAATAATATACACAGGAAACATTTGACATTTCTGTATTTCTATATTGTTAAGGCTGTTGTTGTTAGTTTGACCTGTATTCAGAAAAGGATGACACTTATATTTCCATGTTTTCATACTCTGCCCTTAATTGATCTCCGAACATTGAGTACTGATCCAGTTTGCACTAGGTAAGGAGTTTGATTTAAAATCATTGGCACTGGCTCAGTTGGACTCACCCCCAGCATTTCCCCCAATTCAGCCTGGAGAAGCTCTTTCAACTCGGTCTTGCTGAGGGTTAACTTGTCCCCCTCCTTCCCAGAGTACTTGTGGAAGGAGGCGATGAGGAGGGACATGGCGTGCTGAACCCCGGACATGGTGACTAGTGGTAACAGAGTAAACAGAGGAGGAAGCAGAATCTATTAGAAGCACTCAAAGTTGCCTGTGATATCGTTCCAGCACACAAGAAGTGTGAAAATAGTTTGCGTGTTTGTTCACTCTCAAATTAGGTTTAACCATTTCAGTTAATACTGTGTTTGAAATAGCATTATATTTATATTTGTACCGCTCTTAAGAGAAACCGTTTTTCACTCTAAGGAAAATTATGCTATTTGGCAGTTAATTGTGGTCTCTACCACAGGTTCTGTTGTGAATAACAGAAGAGCTGTTATTTCAACGCCCTGCTCTCCTCGTAATTCAGCCGGCTTCATGGCAGGAAACAGGCAACGGTCTGAGTAAATCCCATCTGAGGATTTACTCTTCTAACTAATAACACACTACCATCCTTTTCCACAGGCTGAGTTTACCCTAACAAGTCACTTTGATCTTCTCAAAAGTGTGTTTGTGCCTTGCCTGCGTGTGTGCGTATTTGCCCGCGTGGATGGGCCGTGTCCCTTCTCTTTAGGGTGTGGCTATGGAAGGAAAGCACAGACCTAAGGAAATGCTGGCCAGATGTGACAGTAGGAGAGAATGAGAGTGCGTGGAACCAAGACTGAGAATGGAAGAACCACATACTATTGCTACGTGGTTGTTTTGTTTCCCCAGAGTTGATACATTACATACTAAAGGCAAAACATTTTTTGCACACAGTAATTAGTGGTACCCAGCCAAGCATATGTATTTATTTCTTTAGGCATGTATGCTTTTATTGATAGAGACATTGAGGAAGGATTGAGAGAGGTTCTGCTAAAATAACGGTGGGCCAGATTCAAATCCATGCTGCAGCAGTACGTGTGCAATAAAGACAGTTATTTCGAAAGCTGGACCCACGCTACGCTACAATACTGAATCATAAGCATTGCAAACTATTACCACAAAATGACTGGTTTACAATCTTCCATTTGAATTCAGGTTAACAACAACTGGAACTGACAAACATTTAATATTCAAGTGCACAACATTCAAGTAATTTGCGAAGGATTACTGTGAAAAAACAAAATATATTAAAATGCAAACTTAACAGGATTACAGGTAAAACCTCAATGGTAAAACTAAAGTTTACTTTGGAGGCAGTGTTAGGATTAAGATGAAATTTTCTACTCACCAAGATGTGTTTAAAGGAATAAGAAAGCAAAGAAGAATGAGTTTGTGAGAGTGAGAGTGATGAAGAGAGGGATGGGATGAGTGTTTTATAGAGAACTACGCCCACTGTCCCTCCCTCTTTCTCTTTGGAATTCACCTCATTCTTTTTCGCCTTTCTCTTTCTCTCATTTTGGTACATTAACAACTTTTCCTTTTACTATCCTATTAATTTATTTATCATTATAATAGCCCATTGAGAATTTTAACCGATTGTGTGTTGTAATTTCACCTGATCTATACACATCATTGCACGGTAATGAACATACTACGTGACATTGTCCAAATACTTTCATTATATCAAACCATGAATTCCCCTGATTTAAATGAAAATGCAATACATTCAAAATCATTTACTGACTTCTTACTACAGCAGTTAATGCAGATTACATTGAGCTTACTAGCAGCCTTTGTAAGTATTAAAGGAGAATTTCAATTTTACAACAATGCTTTATGGTTCCCTGCACTGAAATCTGAATATGATTTTAGAATTTTTAAGGATTATTTTGGCCCACACATTGAATACTTCCTTAGATTGTTTGCTAGCAGTGGCTATAGTTAACTGAATAATGTCTGTTTAAAGGAAACTGAATAATGGATTACAATGTGTCTTGCCCCATTAAAATCGAAAAACAGTAAAAATCACCTTTAACACCCATATTACCTTCCAAACAAGTCTATTGTTGTAACTTGTTCGTAATGTAGCTGAGTGACGCTAACATTGAATCTGCCAACTAACGTATTTTATCAATGCTGCACTTTTGACCAGATGTTAGTGATACTGTGCAGCAACGGCTCACATACAGGTGAGTCCAAATATTTCAACACTGACAGAAGTTTGGTTGTTTTGGCTGTGTACTATCATACAATATATTTGAAATGAATTATTGGTTCACGGTGCATGATATATTGATTTAAAAAACGTTTACAATTACAGCAGGCTCTTTCATCTCCTTGTTTCTTGGGTTTATTAGGCCATGCCTGCAATCACTTGAACAGGAGGATCTTTGATGGGAGTTGACAAGTGACGTAATTTCTGTTAATGCAATCCGGAGCACTGCTCGGCAGTGAGGCTGGCTCTGCACGTTGATTTTTTTGCATATGATTAAGAAATGCTATACCTGCACAGTATTTTATTTTAATTTTTTTATGAATGGGTTGTGGGCTGTATGATTCATCAGAACAGATCAAGACTTGACACTAACAGGTCTCTTGTACGTGTGCTGATGATGCAAATATGGATGGAAAAACATGATGAAAATACCAGAAAATTAAAGCTGACAGTATAAATGAACCCCATCATTACTGTATCATTTCAAATCTATAGTGCTGGCATTCAGATACAAAAAACAACAATGGTATTACTTTCCAAGTACTTACACACTGCACTGTACACTGTAATTTCCTACATAGATGTACAACATTGTAATTAGATTAGACCAGTAAGTCACATTAACCTATAAATGCTTTCATTGTTCCATTCAAACAAACGGTAAAGGGGGCATGTTATAAAATAAGAAATGAATTAACTTATTTTGTTGTGGTATGGCAGCAGGTCTCGAATATAATTTCACTACAGGGTCGTATTCCAAACAGCAAAAGTCTTTGGTCAAATGCACAATAAAGGGAATAGGGTACAGTTTGGGATTCAACATGACTGGACATCAGAAAAAACGCATCACAGCCCTGCTTGTTTGTGCAAATCTTGCAATATCAGTTATGTTATTACAGCATGTTCAGCAAGCCTGTGGTTCCCTTGGTCACAAGTTAGATTCTTAGATAGGAATTCACAACTGGATCAAACATAATTTATGAGTTGTAACTAAGAGGCAGGAGTTGTCTTGAATGCATGTTGGATTGTATATATATCAATAATGTTGATGATTTCAAATGTAAGGGTGACTTAGAATCCGTGTAAAGCTCTATTTATTTCCATTTTTAATCACAGTGTGTGCATGTGCCTTATTAAAACTGTCATTAGGTTAATTGTAATGTAGTGCAGCTTGAGTTACCATAATATTACTGTATTTACTTGGAGGAAAACAACATTTACTCGCCAACACAAATGACATAATTTCTGTGTTGGAGCTTTTGGTAATCTCTGGTGTTAATGATACGCGTGTTCAATATAACACGTACACAAAGACACACATACACAAGGAGTCAGTTCTATGCAGTGTCTATGTCCCATGCTCTTTCTTTGTCCCTTGGAGCAATTTATTCTCTACTTTATCTTGTGACACTCTTTTGAAGCTTTGAGGATATTTAAACATTGCCCACACACTGTTTTATGCTTTCTCAGTTAATAGAATTCAGTTTTGACCCAAAATGAATTATGGTTTCTTATGTACCACTCCCCAAAGTCCGCTTTTTTAATATATTTTTTGGTGTATTTGTAAGGGACTGGTTCACTTTCAAATCCATTGTTAATGTGTGTGACTCAGTGAGGAAGCTGAATGTGCGTGTATACTAGCAACGGGTAAGCTCTATTCCTGACTCACTGGATAAAACTGGGAGTGCTGGGTTATATTATTCACTGGGTCCACTGTTCCTCCACAACAATTTAAAAGTGCAATCTGAGAGATTGTTACGATCTATTTTTAATTTTATATGTATGATATACAGCCTGTTGGTTGTTGAAGAACATAACTCAGAAGCCAAACAATGAAGTTTGTAAACAATGTTAGAAAACATGGTTAAAATTATAATCATTTAGTTATTATAACTGTATCTGTAAATATGAGACTGGTTATAATTTCCCGGGTCCACCCCTTTCGCTATGGTTTGAATTCCAGATTGCCTCTTTAATTTAACAGTTTTGAGGTTAGGGTTTCTGACTCACATCCATGACCATGAGCAGATGAGTCAGACAAGAGCCTGACTGAAAAATAATTATAAACATCTAACCACCAAGCTCTTTTCACCATAGCAACCAATGCATCCTTAATGGTTGCGTGTGTGTGTATGTGTGTGTGTGTGTGTGTGTCATTATTTGCAAGCCTTCATACGTGCGTCAAAACTTAAAACAATTATGTATGCATTACAGGGACTTACTTGAGTTTCAGCACATGTGGACATGAATAAACAATTGTGCAGATGTTTATGAGTATATTGTTTTATGTTTGCCTTGGGTCCTCGCTTACTTTTCTATTTGATAAAAGCAGACCATTGTTGTTATGGTTCGGGAATCACCACATTCCTCACTTCCTGTTTGCTTTTAGAAATGTGTTCTAAACATTGCATTCGTCTGAATTCAGACCAGTGTGCCCGGTCTTTATGTTATCATGCGCTTCCAATCCAGATTTAATTTAGTTGTCAGAATTTCAACTATGTAGCCTTGCAGTAAAATGGCGTACTAGATGATTCTTTCAATGTTTTAGCAGAAAAGACTACTTTACTTTTCTGTAAATATTTGTTTTGAAGTCATAACACAAGCTTGCAATATATACCTGCACATTAGAAAAGCATTCAAAAAAAGAGAAAAGAGTCCAAAGAGCCCCTAAAACTTTTGCCATCACTTAACATCCTAATATGATAAACGTAATTACACACACTATGAAATAATCTTCCCCCTGTATCTGCCTACCTTCTTTGCCAGACTGAACAGGAAGTGTGGCAATGCTGATGTGAAAATGGATTCCCTTCCAGAACAAGACCATGGTCTCTCTCTGATTGTATTTAGAGAGATACAGTATAACTTGATTAGTCTAACTAATACATTCAGCGGCTCTCCAAAGTATACTTTTATTGTGTTACAACATGTAATCCTAATGGATGAAATAAGTATTCTTTGCCACTGATGTGTGAGAAATAAAATGTACTAATTGTTCTAAATTACTAACAACTGCAAAATGACAAGTTATTATTGCATACAAATTCTCCCCCTTTAGTCAATAATTGGTAGAGGCAGCTTTTTGCTGGAATCATAGTCTTGAGTCTGTTTGGGTAAGCCTCTACCAGCTTTTCCCCATTCTTTGCAAAATTGTTCAAGCTCTGTTATGTAGGGTGGTGACCTTTTTCCACATATCTTCGATTGGATTGAGGTCTGGCATTTACCTTTTTAGTCACTCCAGTATAGCTTTGGCTGTATGTTTTGGGTCATTATGCTGCTGGAAGATGAATCTCTTTCCCAGGTCCTAGGTCTCTTGCAGACTTCAGCAGGTTTTCTTCCAAGATTTCTCGGTGCTTCTGCATTCAGTTTGGCTCTCTAGCTTCACAAACTTTACAGGCCCTGACTCTGAGGACCATTCCCATAGCATGATGCTGCCACCACCATGCATCACGGATGTATGGCGTTAGGCTTAAGCAAAACATAGTACCTAGCAGTGAGTCCAAAAAGCTTTGTTTTGGCTTCATCGGACCATATAGTCTTGGTCTCAGTCTCTCACATGCCTTCTAGCAAACTGTAGCCGAGATGCGAGTTGTTTTCAACCATGACTTTCTTCAATCAATGCAGCTATTGTGAATCACCTGGGTTATTATGGCAGTATGCACAGTGTCTCCCAGCTCAACAGTGGAAGCTCAGCATTTCTTAAAAATTTCATTAAAAAAATGTAATTTATTGTGCTCTGAGGGATATTCAATGCCTTCAAAATTTGTATATGCTAACCGATAGGTGCTTATGAAGGACATTATGCCACGTTTGCTTTGCTTAGAATGTTTTTCATATGAATTGTACTAACCAACTGTGGGCCCTTCCAGAGACAGGTGTCTATGATGTGAAATCATGTGAAACACCTAAATTACATGCCCATTAATTATGTGACTTCTAAGGACATTTATCTGCACCACAGCTCCTTGTAGCAAAGGGAATAAATACTAATGCAATAAAAAAAAATCCTGGTTTCTATTTTATATTTGTAAATGATTAAGAACAATTAGCAGATCTCATTTTCTCTTTTACATTTTGGACATATTGTGTTTATCATAATCTCCTGACACACTACAAACATTTCTATTGTAGCCCACGAAAATGTGGTAAGGTCCAAAGGGAGTTCCAAAATCATGTTATACTTGGCAAAGATTGTGTTTCTGCTCAAATCTGTTTTTATCAGGTAGGGGTGGCAATACAAATTTACAAGCAAGGCATGATGGCAAGGTTCAGGAAAAACGTTGTAGATCCCTGAAAATCCACCCAAAAGGATAGAAAAAATATTTGGAGGAATATTCTAGCAACATGTAATGAAATAATAGATAGATTGATTTGTCCTTGACATTTTTGCCCATACATCTGTAGGTATGGTGGGGAAGGGAGCTACATATAGGCTCTAAAATCCCCATAGCAAACTGGCAGGATAGCTATATGCAAATAACAATTCAAATTCCCGGATACCTCTTGTCTATGTGTCATACAGCATAGGGTAAACCGCTCCTCTGATTGTCTATGTGCTCTAACCTGTGGTACTGTTGGTCTGGAATCTTTGAGATGCTCTAAAACATCCATGAGACACAGTGGTTGACCCAGATTCGCCATTAAGTATCCTGGGAGTTTCAGAGGCCCTGAATAGACTACCACAGTGCCAACAACAACAGATTTATTTCAGATTTGTCTTGATTATGAAGTAAGAGAAGGATATAATGTCTTTCTGGGGGTAACTGGTTATCTTTTCTATTCTGTTTTTACTTGTTCATAATTGTAGTAATCTTTCTACTTTTGTTTTGTTATTCAAATTGTTCGAAAAACAGTATAATTGAGGATCAAATTCTTGTACTGCCCATGTCTTTGTATATGCAATAAAAACATTTAAACAAGAATTTCAACTATGTTTGGTATCTTTAATGAGGACCATTGGGGTTGCATTTAGCCACTATGATCCTTGGTCTCTGAAACAGCTTAAGAAAGACCTTTAAAGGAGCAATATGTAAGATGTTTACTGTACTACTAGCATAAATACAAACATAAATCATCAGAAATGTCCACAGTTAATGATTTAAGTAAAGGTTTCAAATATTTTTTTGTTATTCCCTACTAAACTTTCTCGCCGGTCTGTCTGTAGTTTATGTTGAAGTGTAGTTGCCTCATACTCACTTAAGACACTCATTATTATCTCCACACCCTAAACCACCATGGGCTAATTCATACTGTTCCAATCTAGTTCAGTAAAAGAATGGGAGAAGATTGATTACATTTGGTAAAGGAAGACATCATGTTATTGATTAAATTCAGTCTTGAAAACCTTAGAGGAAGGATTCTACACAACGCACCTATACATTGTATCTCTTTTAAAAGGCTTTACTTTGCTCATAGATCTGTTACCTATTTATTTATTGTCTATATATTTTGGTGCAATTGTCTCTTGGGTACTGATATAGGTAATTGCTTTACTAAGCATTTTGAAATGGAATTAAATCCAGCCTTGAAAATGAATTAATACAATTCCTACAGGTGTTCCAACTTTTGATTACTTACAAACCCTCTGTCTGTATTAAAGAACTGTTGGAAGTAGTATATTGCTATTATAATGGCAAAAATGCAATTAACAAAGGAAGACAGACAGACATTTATAACACTTGGAAGTGAAGCTTTTTCCTTTTGAGAAATTGTAAAGTTAGCCAAGTTATCAACCACAGCAATTTGCAGTGCCATGCAACATCATCAATCAATCAATAAAATGTATTTTATAAAGCCCTTTTTACGTCAGCAGTTGTCACAAAGTGCTTTTACGAAATACCTGTCCTTAAACCCCAAAGAGCAAACAACAGAGCAAAACCTAGAGAGGAACCAGGCTCAGAAAGGTGACCAGTCCTCTTCTGGCTGTGCCGGGTGAACATATTAAGAGTCTGAATTGTAATAATTAATCCCAGAGTCTATTTAAACCTAGTCCTAGTCCTAGGCATGACCAAATGGACAAGGACAGGGACACACGGGGGGAGGGGGGGTCAGCAGAGCGACAGCTGAAATGGTCAGGTATCGTCTTGATTTGCAACACAACCAGGAGGACTTTGGACGGGGACAGCAAAAAGTCAAGCCTGGTACTCCACAGGTGTGGGCCAAGAGCTCATGTCCTCCTAAGTTTAAAACGGCAGGAGACAGGGACAATTTTGAAAATGCATTCCTTAGATCTAAAAGGATTTATAGTGGAGAAGAAGCTGACCCTACTCCCCCAGCACAATTTTATAGCAGCGAAAGACCTTGGGGCTGAGACGGGGGGTCCAGTGACACTATGGCGCTATCTGGGGGAGGCCCCAGACAGGGCCCAAGAGGCAGGAAATCAATCCATCCACATTGCCAAGAATCAACCAAAGGGACACCCACCAACCGCAACCATCCTGAATGATGGCCGGGTATTGCCAGCAGAGTACAGCCCAATTGCACAAGTGCGCAACAGAGAGACAACAAGCCAGTGACTCCGCCCCCGAATAGACATTTTAGGTACAATTAAAAGGCCTGCATCTTGCGATATAAGGTTACGTGCAAGTATGTGTGGCGTGATCCTTTCATCACGATGAGTAGCAGCAAGTCCATGTATTGATTTATAGATTAATAATAAATTAGAGCAAACAGGCAGCCAGTGCAAAGAGGCTAGTACTGGTGTAATGTGTTCACATTTCTTTGTTCTAGTTAGGATTCTAGCAGCCGTGTGCAGCACTAATTGAAGTTTATTTATTGATTTATCAGGGTAACTGGAAAAAAGAGCATTGCAGTAATCTAATCTTGAAATAACAAAAGCATGGATACATTTTTCTGCATCAATTTTTGATAGAAAGTTTCAGATTTTTGCAATGTTTCGAAGATGAAAATAAGCAACTCTTGAGATATATTGTATATGTTCATCAAAGGAGAGGTCAGGGTCAAGGGTAACGCCGAGATTTCTTAGTTTTTGGGGATACAACCATGCAGCCATCGAGCTTCACAAAGAGATCTGCCAACAAAGCTCTTTGTTTCTTGGGTCCTTCAACAAGTATTTCTGTTTTTTTTAGATTAAAAGCAAGAAGTTCTCTGTCATCCACTTCCTAATAACTGAAACACATGCTTCCAAAGTAGCTAATTTGGGGGCTTCTCCATGCTTCATCAAAATATATAACTGTGTGTCATCAGCATAACGGTGAAAATTGACATTGTGATTCTAGATGACATCACCCAGAGGCTGCATATATAGTGAGAACAATAATGGGTCCATAACCAAGCTTTTGAGGAACACCAAAACATACTGATGATATACCATCCACACATACAAACTGATATCTTTCAGATAAATATAATTTAAACCAGGCTAGAACATTCCCACGTAGCCCAATATGGGTTTCCAGTCTCTCTAAGAGACTTTTGTCTGAGGCCATTAGAAGGTCATTTGTTACATTTGTTACTATGATGGGGTCTGAAATCGGACTGAAGCATTTCCTAAATATTATTTTTCTTCCAGAAGGAATTCAGTTATTGGGAAAAACATTTTTATATGATTTTTGAGAGGAATGGGAGGTTTGATATTGGCTTATAGTTGTTTAATATGTCTGGATCCTGATTAGTTTTTTTTTAAGAGGCTTAATTTCCGCTATTTTTTGTGAGTTTGGTACACATCCGGAAGAAAGAGAGCAATTTATTATGTTCAATATTGGCTGACCTAGCACTGGAAATAGCTCCATAAGTAATTTTGTCAGAATCGGGACTAGCTGGCAATTTGTGGGTTAAGAACTCAATACAAATTTTGTGAATGTGTTGAGCGATACGGTATCAAACAGTTCCAGTGTCCCCATTGTGCGTGGAGTTGGTCCGGGGTTCATCATAGTCCCAAAACATACATATAGGCTATATCAGAAATACCATAGAACAATAGAAAAAGAAGGTATGCTTCAAATCATGGAGTGTATAAAGAATGCCATGAGTGTGTTTGGCTGTTGTCGGTAAAAGGCAGCAACTTTGATGTGTCAATAATGTTGATTTTATTTTATAATAGTTTATTAATTCTATGCTTTAATTAAAAGGTTAATCGGGCACAAGGTATTTACTAAAGTACTTTTAATGTAAAGGGGCACTATGCAGAATCCTGCACTTGAACTATAACATGACTTGTCTTCTTGTCTTTCCTCATTGAACAAATCTGGTAAAGAATTAGCTAGTCCAGGATGGTTTAGGGTGGAAAGGATAGTACTGCGAGTGTTGAAAGCACAAGGAGATTACATGTCAATGCAAACTGAAAGACGGACAGACAAGAAAGTTTAATGAGAAATATGTCAGTCAATCTGATTCATTTGATAGAAATTATTTTTTGAAACATTAACGGTAAATGTCAATTGCAGATATTTATGGATTTAAAAAAAAGAAGTTTTTATGCTGGTTGTACTGTACAAATCTTGCATTTTGCCCTTTGAACTTAAGATGGGAGCAACTGCTTTTTATGAGGTTAATTGAATGCTCTTTCTGACAGAATGTATATTGTAAAATGAAGTATATATGTTTTAAAGTTACTTGTCAAAGATGCGGAATAAGTCAAATGACCTGGGGATATATGCATGTTTGTTTATGTGTGTTTGTTTATGTGTGTTTGTTAATGCATGTTTGTTTATGCGTGTTTGTTTATGCGTGTTTCCATACCTTCATCAAAAATCTCATTTTCTAATGTAATTCCAAAATTAATTTTCTTGAAAACCGGGACATTGTGGTCTAAACAAAAGCTCTTAAAAAGATAATGATAATATTTGCATTCTTGACTAAGCGTTTGCTAAATCATGTAAATATAAATGTAATATGTAATATAAATACATTTTAATTTGTGATTGCAATTGTTTATGTGAGGGTTGACATTTCCCTGGGTCACATTCATTAGTCCATTAGAATTCATTAGTTGAATGGGAAATGATATATTATATACAGAGATTATCTATTCAGGTCTAGGTTGAGTTCAACAGTAGGATTGTTATACTCTTCTGACATCTACTGGTCAGATGGAACTGTGGCCTGATCAATGAATTTCCCAACAAAAAATAGAACTTTGGTCACAGACATATCTATAAGATGTTTTAATCAGTCTACATAATTTTAAACAACATAATTGCAAATGGATAACAGAGTTAACTTTCTCATTTCACAATAGACTGTAGAGAAAGTCAGTTTTCTGTGAATTTTTACATCTTGTGAAGTGAGAAGAAATTAGATTATGAGATGATACCGGAAAACCCCTCAAAATCGTGTCACATGATGTGCATGTTACTCATGTGGACATACTGCTTATATTGTTATTTCAACCAGCCCACCCCACTGCCCTTGGTTGTCTAGCAACCCTCCCTGTTTGTCTTGTAACCAATAACAGAGAAGGACCTAGCGGCAGAGTAAGACCTAACAACTAGAGAAAGAGGAAATTACTGTTTTTTTGTTAGCCAAGTTCCGACATGACACACGAGAAAGGCTTGGTGGGAAGCAATAATGTATCCCACTATGTGTTAAATGATTCAATCACCCTTAAGTTATATTCTCTTTATCTGGGTTTCTCATTTGCAACGCTGCATCTATTTTAACCTATTTTATTGTGTATTTCCTCAATTAAAGATTAGCTATAGACTTCGTTTTCTGACCAAAGATCATGAGAACAAAGGGTGTGTTCTGTATTGGCTGCCATTAAACATTCTGAACATTCCTCTCTGTAGTGCTAAGTGAATCTTTATCAGCTTGACTAGGGCGTTTCCTCTACCCTCTGTGCCACATTCAGGTGGGATTTATATAATTTACACTAAACAGAAATCATAGGTTAATCTGTGAGAGAACATGGTAGAATATTTTTTGTTTATTTCTCAGACAATATTGGATAACATAGACTTTCCATTGTAAGGCCAAGCAAAGCCGGCAGAAAAGTGTGGTGAGGCAGCATTTGCCAGACCACTTTTCAACAACTATAATGAAAATAAATAGGTGTTTTTTTCTTTTCTGATGGACCAGTCCGTTGAATTTATTATTATTATTATTATTTGTGTGGGCCGGGCTCAACACCCAAGACATGGTATGAAACACATTGCTCCCAGGATCTGGAGGATGAGAAAAAGGGTGCTAGGCCCCAGCAGCTGCGAGAGGAGTTCTTGGTGGTGAAGGGTGCCCGCGGTCTAAAGGAAGCTACGGCATAACGGCTCCAGCATGGGACCCCTATGGAGGTGGATCCAGCAGCTGCCAAAGAGGAGAGCGCTTGCACTGTTCCCAGTGTCCAGTCATCGCTTCTCAGCCGGCCCCTTCTGATTCTCGTTTCTGGGGTTGGGTGTATCGAGTACTCGCGGAGCACTTTCTGTATGGCTGCTTGGCATTTGGCGAAGCACCGGGTTTGGTGGCACCCGCCTTTGGACCTGCCAGCCCCCCTTCTGTGTCTTGTGGCTAGGGCCGGGGGTTATACTATCACATCCTGGCACAGCAATCAGAGCTCCATGATCCTCACGTTTCCCTAATCACTCTTCCTATTTAAGTTCCTCATTTTCCAGTGTATCTTGTCCATCTTTGTATGGCATATGCCTTTTGTTTTGGTTGTTCTGTTTTGTCCTGTCTAAATTAACTCAAAATGTATTACACTTACATTTTACATAAACGTATTCAGCACCTCGACCAAAGGCTGTCCCCAAAAGGTAACATTGCTTTGGTGGTCCCAGGAATACCACTTAGAAACTAGTACTGTGTGCCCCCTGTTCCTTTGGCAGTGGTAAATGTTACATCATAGATCTTTTTATTAAGTCCTCTGTTCTCCCTGTGCCTCTGTCCTGCCTCTTACCAGTAACATTACATACCCTTAATGTTTCCAAGAAACAATTATTATTGTTTTGTTGTGATCAGTTAGACATACATAAAATACTATCATGGAAATACAGAAAACGAACTATAACAAATGCACTGCATGTATAACTACTCCCGCCAGTAAGGACTTTTCTTTCTTCTGAGCTGGAAAGGTGAGCAGGTTATTGTTGTCCTCTCCCTGAGCTAGGCAGTTAACTGTAATTTATCCTTGCAGGCTCATCATGGCAGCCCTTTTTATTGTTGAATTTAATGCAGAAGCTAAATCCCAGTTAGACATGTCATGTGAACAGACAAATATCCCCTTTTCAGTACACAATGGGCATAGGTGTGAATGTGATACAGGTGGGAAACATTTTATATTTTTCGCTAAGTATTATTGCTATTAAAGGATGGGGGGGCAATAAAGAAAATAAAAACAACAACTCCTAGGTATTTGTTTTTAATGACAGTTTGGTAATTACAAAAGTGAAAATGAAAACCCTTCTCTCTACAACCCTCACTTTCCCATCTTCTTCTTGTGCAACTGGTAGCACTGCTCACAGGCAATGGACAGACCCACAACTAGAGAAACAAACTCTTCAAAGTCCACCTCTCCATCACCGTTAGAGTCCAGATCCTTCATGATTTTGTCTACTGTGGCTGGGTCCTTCTGAGACTAAGAGAGAAGCACAAGGGAACACAGCAACATTTCAAGAATAGGTATTTATAATAATAATTTCACAGTCATGATGGACAAGGATTACTGTTGGAGTCGCATCTCTTTAAGGAGCAGAGCCATGATAAGCAGGGCAAGTGTTTTGCTAACCACCAAGCCGGGAATACATAATTCTCTAGTTCCAAACTCTGGTAGGCTGAGTCCTGGTCAAACACATGGACTACATCCTAAGAGCTTTCCTGGTCTTGTAAATCAAGCAAAGAACTCCTTTCCTTAAATAAATGTTTTCTGTATCAACCAAAGTGCTAGAGATAATGTCTAAACTGCATCTCTAAACATCACAAATGGGACTCTAAAGGTCTCAGATGGCACCCTGTTATCTGAATAATGCATTACACTTAATTGCACAAACTAGGTGCGACTTGGAATTAGCTATGGAGAGTGAGTTAGAAATGGCCACCTTGAGGAAGCCGGACAGCTCGTTCTCCATTAGGTCCTTGAGCTCACGGCGGCTCAGAGTGTTTCCACTGCCCTCCTTTGCGGCGTACTTGTGAAACACGACAATCAGGGTCTCCATGGCACGTTCCAGATCTGAAGGCATGGCTGCAAGTCAAAGTGAGGTCACACTGAGTGTGAGAGAGACAGGGGAGAGAGGCAGACGGAAAAAGTAGATGGGGAGACACAGGATAATTAGAAAAAGATTGACAGATTAGTTTCCCCAAAACTGATAGATGAAAAAGTCAAAATGCTTCGTATTGACACTAAAATGTGAATCTTACTGAGGAATTTGCATCATTACTTGTTGCTTGTGCACCGTCAGGGAAGCAAGACTAAATGGGACTTTCGTATAAACCTCATCCCCAGGCTACAGAGTATTACTGACCTATAAACCATCTTTGTTTTGAAATAATAATTACTGAGATACTGTAATTTGCAGGTTTGGAGAACTTCTAAATCTACTTGTGTGTAGGAATGGGCCATGTGGAAGCAAATTATAGGGCTGATCCTTTTGCCTTGTCTACTATTGTAACGCATGAGTAATTCAGCAAAACCTCCACGTACAGACCTTTTTCATAGACAAGATTCACCAAGATCTCTCAATTACCAAAGAGTGAATACACCCAAGTGAGATAGAGAGAATTGACATTCATTAAGTTTACTTGGTCTTAGTTATTTAAACTCAACACTAAATATAAACACAGCATGCAACAATTACAAAGCACTGAGTTACAGTTCACAATTCTTTCAATTGATTTATTACGCCCTAATCTATGTGCTTCTTACATTTTCTGGGATCTTTTATTTTAGTTCATGAAACCTTTCCTACGATTTCTGTGTTTATATTCCCTGTTCAGTGTGGAAGGAAAACAGTAAAAGAGAGGCAGGGAAAAAGGGTGTGCCCCCGAGAGAAAAAAAGAAAATGACTGAATGTGGAAGAAATTAACCGAAGAAAGAGGTTTAGAGGGCTACTCCCCTGACTACTGGAGGTTGTAATACCGTGGCGTGTGCTCCTGTCCAATCAGCTCCAAATTTGACTGATTCATTCAAAATGAGTCACACCCTTAAAAACCTGGCGTAGGCTGTCTGGACCCAGCGGACACACCTTAGTTTTACAGAAGTACCAAAATGCGTCGGGAATATTTTAGTTCGGTGGGCGATTGCATATTTGCAAGAAGTCTTTGAGACATATGAATAAGGTTGACGACTGTCTGATGAATAAACCACAAAGTCAACAACTGTAATACTTATAGATCTGATAGATCAATTTCCAATATGCTAACGCTCTCGAATAGTATATATTATAGATGTAGCATACACGTTGTGTCTACAATGGGGTGTGCTTCCAGGTTGAAATAAGACAATACGTGATAATAGTGACTTGGAAAGAACTGAGAATGAGTCAGAGCGTCGGGGTGGAAACTTTTGAGGAAACATTTTTTTTTAAATGTTGCTGTACATTTTGGGTGGGGAAACTATTATAACGAACTAACATAGAATATTAAATCTTTGATCTGTTGCCCTTTTGACAATGCTGAAAATCATCGTTTTACGATCCATATCAGATCACTTAAGCCTGGACTGTAAAAAGTACCGATATTTTTACGGACAGGTTATATTCACAATCTAGTGTGTATTTGACAACACTCCATACAAACTGCATTTCAACGTCCATCGCACCACCTCAGAATTACGTCCGCAGTCTTGAGTCAAGTTTTTTAATTGGAAGAGATAAAATGTATAGCCTAGAGCAACTTTTACATTCGCTGACAAAACAATTAATGTCGGGCAAGAATAAGAATACATGCTGAATTCTTACCGTTCAGGAGGAGGAGTGGGTTTGGGATTGAGCAGAAGTAAAATTGTGCAGAGTTGAGAAAAAGTTGCGTGTGAGAATTTATAGCTAGGCACCGCCCTGTGTGCTTTGCCTTGAGTGAATTATGATACTATATTGAGCAAGAAAGTAGGTCTGTGATAGGTTGCCCTGGTAAACTTTTCAAACAGCGACTTTTGTAAAAAATTACTAAACTCACAATTAGGCCCACTCAACATATTATGTTACTTTGCATGTGAATAGAAGATGTGAAAAGAAAACGGATGGTCAGAATAGCGAAAAGTTGATAGTATTAACAATCTAACAATTTAACTGGTTTTATTAAATGTGATCAACAACGGTAAATGATTAGCCCATCAGTTGTAAGCAGTATCTACAGTGACCATCCTTGATAACAGACTGGGGTAGCCTCCCTCAAACATTTCACAAACACCTTAATTTATGTTTTTATTTGTATTTGTTTAATGATGCGTCATTATCAAGATCTGTCACTATGTTCAATTTACCCTACACCCAGGCTTTTTGACAATCTTTGTAGACAGTAACAATAACATTTATTTTGATGTAGGGATATCTTTGTGGTGGTTCAGTGGTCGCATCGTTCCACGCGGTTTTATTTAGGCCGTGCATAATCAATACAGTTCAACTTTTGGATGGTCTCCTAGAAATGTCCGTGTCTTCGAAAGAGCTTTTTTCCCATTATAATAACATAATTGATGTTGAATTGATCCAAAAAGTTGTAAATGACTACTGTGGCTGGAAAGGGATGATTTTTAAAGGAATATATAACGTCTGGGGAAACCTCCTCTTAAGAGAAATATGTATTTTCTGACACAAAAAAAGCAATGCTTGGTCAGATTTATAGATGAACATATTCACTATATTCAGACAAATACATTTAAAATAAAATATTCGATATTATTGCAACTTAGGCAAATGCCAAATTATGTAAATAGAGGTTTACCCCACTATCGGGACTAATGCTGCTCCCTAAGGTGTAAAATGCCCCACGTTTTTTTACACCGAATTAAGATTTATTCCATATAAGGGTTTCAAAATCATTCTATCAAAATAATCTATAGACCTACCATTCATAATTATTCAATATTGCTAGGAGAATTTTTGTGAATTAAATAAAACAATTTTAACCGTGATATTGCACATTCCAATTTCACGTTTAAGGCACAAAGCTATGTATAGCATTTATTACAATTTCAAATAACTTTTGATGACTATTTTTAAATATGTTTTGTTTACCATGCTAGATAAAAACATTAAATCAATAATATTGAGTAATTAATTCAATAATTCCATAGATCCAATTGATAGGCCTAGAATATTAAATATTAATTTAAATTTTCACTTTTGTAATTACCAAACTGTCATTATCAGTATAGATGACACGTCCGAGAACCTCTCCAGGACTGTCAGTACCTCAGCCAGAGTCAAAAAGGTGCAGCAGCGCATGTACTTTTAGAGGAGGCTGAAGAAAGCCCTGTGTCCTGAAAGGTCCTTGTGAACTTTAACCACGGGTGCATTCTGACCAACTGCACCACATTCTGACTAACTGCGTGCAGTTTAGCGGTTGCTCCGTAGCCAACCGGAAAGCCCTGCAATGGTGGTGAAAACCACCCCGGACATCACTGGTCCCAGCTTCCATCCATTGTAGACCTCCAGCACAAGTGGTGTCTGCACAGGGTGCGCGGTATCATCAGAGACCCTTCACACACATGCCATAAAATGTTTGCCCTCCTACCATCCGGCAGGTGGTACAGTTCTCCTGGTTCCCGAACCAACAGGCTCAGGAACAGTTTCTTTCCATCCGCTTTAACTCAGCTGAACTCTGTGACACATCACTCACCATGCCCACTCGCCTCTCAGGGTCCTTGTTGCACTTCTCCCTTTGTACTACTGGACTCTTGACACTGCCTTGCAGAGTTTGATAATGGATGTTTTCTGTAATAGCAGGTACGTGTCAACCTCACTGCTGCTCACTTTCAATTTACCTTCATTGCACATTTAGAATTGCCATCATACTTTAATTTTTTTGTTACATATACATGTCTATATCGGGGACTGCTCTTTCTGCATCCTTAATGCGCATCCTACCTTACTCCTTCAGTTTGCCTTGATTGCACTACTTGAATGCCATTTTGAATCGCCATTTGTACCCGCACAACTATTTATCCCACATGTAACATACACTATATTTAATACTTGTACATTTTCTGTCCTCCTTGTGGAATTGGAGCATTAACAACTACAATATGAATGTACGTCTCATTGGAAGTGAATGTGCCTAGATAATGAGAACAGAAACATTTCTGATTAGATTATCTCTCTGTAGTTTGCGCTCTGAAAACCACAGGAATGTTTTTATTGACCATTTGGCATGAGGGTTACTGTCTTGGAAACCTTATCTAAGCTAGGTAAACATGCCCTTCAATGTATATATCAGCTTGTAACCAACATTATAGTGAGAAGAGATTGATTGAGATGAGACTGAGGTTGTGTAAGGATGACTAGGTCCATAACCTCATGAACAAGACTACAGGTGCTGGTAACATAATTAGAGAATCATCAAAAAGTTTATTTATTTCAGTAATTCCATTCAAAAAGTGGCAATGTATACAGTCATCCCACACAGACTGATATATTTCAAATGTTCATTCCTTTTAATTTTGATGATTATAACTGACAACTAATGAAAACCCCCAAATCTGTATCTCAGAAAATTTGAATATTGTGAAAACGTTCAATATTGAAGACACCTCTAATCAGCGAATTATCTCAAAACACCTGCAAAGGCCTTTAAATGGACTCTCAGTATAGTTCTGTAGGCTACATAATCATGGGGAAGACTGCTGACTTGACAGCTGTACAAAAGACGACCATTGACACAAGGAGGGCAAGACACAAAAGTTCATTGCTAAAGAGGCCGGTTGTTGACAGAGCTCTGTGTCCAAGCACATTAATAGAGAGGCGAAGGGCAGGAAAATATGTGGTGGAAAAAAGTGTACAAGCAATAGAGATTACCGCACCCTGGAGAGGTTTATGAAACAAAACCCATTCAAAAATGTGGGGGAGATTCATAAAGAGTGGACTGCAGCTGGAGTCAGTGCTTCAAGAACCAACACGCACAGACGTATGCAAGACATGGGTTTCAGCTGTTGCATTCCTTGTGTCAAGCCACTCTTGAACAAGACACAGCATCAGAAGAGTCTCACCTGGGCTAAAGACAAAAAGGACTGGACTGCTGCTGAGTGGTCCAAAGTTATGTTCTCTGATTAAAGTAAATTTTGCATTTCCTTTGGAACTCAAGGTCCCTGAGTCTGGAGGAAGAGAGGAGAAGCACAAAATCCATGGTGCTTGAAGTCCAGTATAAAGTTTCCACAGTCATTGATGGTTTGGGGTGCCATGTCACCTGCTGGTGTAGGTCCATTGTGTTTTCTGAGGTCCAAGGTCAACGCAGCCGTCTACCAGGAAGTTTTAGAGCACTTCATGCGCCCTGCTGCTGACCAACTTTATGGAGATGCAGATTTAATTTTCCAACAGGACTTGGCACCTGCACACAATGCCAAAGCTACCAGTACCTGGTTTAAGGACCATGGTATCCCTGTTCTTAATTGGCCAGCAAACTCGCCTTACCTTAACCCTATAGAAAATCTATGGGGTATTGTGAAGAGGAAGATGCGATACGCCAGACCCAACTATGCAGAAGAGCCAAAGGCCACTATCAGAGCAACTTGGGCTCTCATAACACCTGAGCAGTGCCACAGACTGATTGACTCCATGCCACGCCGCAATGCTGCAGTAATTCAGGCAAAAGGGGCCCCAACTATGTATTGAGTGCTGTACATGCTCATACGTTTCATGTTCATACTTTTCAGTTGGCCAACATTTCTAAAAATCCTTTTCTTGTATTGGTCTTAAGTAATATTCTAATTTTCTGAGATAGTTATTTTGGGGTTTTCAATAGTTGTCAGTTATAATCATCAAAATTAAAAGTATTGAACACTTGAAATATATCAGTCTGTGTGGAATGACTGTATACATTATGCAAGTTTCACTTTTTGAATGGAATAACTGAAATAAATAAACTTTTTGATAATATTCTAATTATATGACCAGCACCTGTATGTAATGCTGCAATAATCAATAAACTCTCTCCGTTGACATCCGGGTATGCAAGAATTATTTCAACCACTGTATGAAACGGCTGATTCCTAACATCCTCTATTTGCCTTAATTGTACATTTTGTATTGCAATTTGTTCTGCATTTGCTGTAATTTCACATCTATACATTCCACATTTAATATACAAACACCAATCGGCCATAACATTATGACCACCTGCTCAATATTGTGTAAGTTCCACTTATGCTGCAGAAGCAGCCCTGACCCATCGAGGCATGGACTGCACTAGACATCTGAAGGGGTGCTGTGGTATCTGGCACCAAGACGTTAGCAGCAGATCCTCTAAATTCTGTAATTTGTGAGGTGGGGCCTTCATGGATTGGACTTGTTTGGTCAGCACTTCCCGCAGATACTTGAACGGATTGAGATTTGGGGAATTCGGAGGCCAAGTCAACACCTTGATCTTGTTGTTGTGTTCCTCAAACCATTCTTGAACCATATGCAAATGTGATGCATCAGACCATACAACCTTCTTCCATTGCTCTGTGGTCCAGTTCTGATGCTCACATGCCCATTGTAGGCACTTTCAGCAGTGGACAGGGGTCAGCATGAGCAACCTGACTGGTCTGCGGCTACACAGCCCCATACGCAACAAACTGCGATGCAGTGTTTTGACACCTTTCTATCAGTACCAGAATTCGCTTTTTCAGCAATTTAAGCTACAGTAGCTCGTCTGTTAAGACACACAAGCCAGCCTTCGCTCCGCACGTGCATCAATGAACCTTGACCTCCCATGACCCGGTCACCAGTTCACTGCTTTTCTTTTCTTGGACCACATTTAATAGGTTCTGACAACTGCAGACCGGGAACACCCCACAAGGGCTGCAGTTTTGGAGCGCCCATCACAATTTGGCACTCAGATGGGTGATATATAATAGTCTCCCAATTTATTACTTAAGGCCAGCAATTCAAATTCCTTACAGAAGCCAGAGACATAAGAAGAGAGACTGAATAGATATTTTTGGTAAAAATGGCCATGACCCCACCTTTTTCCAGCCTGTCTATTCAAAACAACATTGTACCCATCAAGTGCGATGTTGGCGTAATTTGTTTTCTTAGGGTTTTTGATAAAAAAAGCCTGGATTAGACTGAGATACCACTCTGGGGAGGTCTCAAACGTGCAGTTCATGTGAGAAGACCAAAGACTTTGTATGACCTGGAAGCATTTTGCCAAGATGAGTGGACAGCTATACAACCTGCATGAATTCGGGGCATCATAGACATCTATTACAAAAGTCTGCACACTGTCATTGATGCTAAAGGGGGCAATACACAGTATAAAGAACTAAGTGTATGCAGACTTTTGAACAGGGGTCATTTCATTTTTTTCTTTGTTGCCCTGATTTGTTACCTGCAGTGGAATGTAAGAAATAAAAGAAATGTGTTTTGCCTGCTCACTATTCTTTACAAATGGTAAATACATTTTAGCCCAAAAAAATTTGAACCCATGCCAAATTTTTTGAATAGTGAATTTGACCAATAGGATTCTTCTCGCTGGAATTTATATAAAGAAGTAACAAAACACAATAAGAATTGTGCTGGATATACAAATGCTTTATTCACTGAGACATTGGCTATCTTTCAGCCAAATCTGCCAAGTTCCTGTCAGTAGATATCTCGATAAAGGTGTCAAGATTTCTCCTCTTTCAAAATGACTGCAACTCTGGGGAGACATTAGTTCCTGCTTTGACCCACTCCCCTCTGCGGGTTTTATAAATATATCTTAGTTTGATCAAATTTGCTAACAATCTTTACATAATACAATTGCATAATTTGAAGCATCCATTTTTGGAAGTGATCTTGTGTCACCACAGGCTAAGCTAGCCCAGGGCTAAGAACATATAGAAGGCATAAATAATCACCTAATGGGTTTATTGTTGAAGACATTTTGGGTACAATATGGATTTGATGTGAAAGACTTCTGATAAACTAAATGTTAAGAGGTTTGGATATAACCAAGACACTAATTTTCTCAATTTTCTATTAGAAGGCCTTTGTATTCTGTATGCTTGAAACATTACGTATACTCAACAACTTATCTCTCCCCGTCAGCAACTCGTGATGTCTCTGTCTGTGGTCAGGGGCAGTAATTAATGAAATGTCAGCTGAGTAAGGCTCCAAGTCTACATCTATGTATGATAGACTAGGTCTTTGGGGGTACGTCTTAATAGCAGCAGTGGAGCTCCAGCTCCTTGTACTATAGAGGTGAACAGGACTCTTTTCCTTATTGGAAGAGCTGAGTTAGCAACACCACCAATAATAACATGCCCCTGCTGTCATGTGTGAGCTTTCACCAAGTTGTCTGGGCAGCTGACATTCTATGATTACCTATGTCTCCTGGATCTATGTCTGTATGCAACCTTGCATTCTCTAGGCTACATCATGGCAGCAACAATTCTTTGTGTGTACATTTTTGCAAGTGCTGATTTTATCACCTGTACTGTGGGATGAGAATATAAGCTTGAACCTGAAATGCCATAATCAGAACAACTGTCATGACACCACTCAGTGTTGGTCTCTGTACTTGTACTCTTATTGTCATGATGCTTCTTCCCATATATATGATTAAACCTGAAATTAAACTGTTATGCTAATGACTGAAGGGGTTTTTGCTTGATAAATTGCGAACATTTTCCATCTTCCACACTGCAAAACAGGCCCTATGTGTAAGCCAGCTAGATTAAACAGATATAGGATACAATGATAGAAAATGTAAAACAATGCCTGTGTCATCTGAGTGCTTGTAAAATTCTGTCTGGATTACATGAGTAAAGGTGTTTGAAATGAGCATTCCAATATCTTGATGTTGAATATTTGTTTCCAGGGTGGGTGAAAGTACATGCTTGTCAGCGTACAGAACTGAGCCATGTACATAAGAAACAATATAAACTGCCATGGATTCTTTATGCCCAACTCGTACCTTTATGTTCCTGATGACAACCATGAGGAGGATTGGTTTTCCTCATTAGTTGGGTGCGTCTCAATGTTTTTTACTTTTGTTACCGGCTTCAGCTGAAGTGGCCTGGAATAATGAAGAGGATTGCACAAATTAATGTGTTGTTAAGTTCTGGCGCTTTCTTCATTTGAAAAAATGGTGCGTGCTTGGCCAGAACTACTGTTTCTCGCACTGATCGTGCAACACCACCATCTTTTGGAGTGACGGGCGACTAATGCAAAAAAAGTAGTATATTTAATTTTGACTATTTACAAGTAGGTTAAAACCTTTAAAATAGCATGTTGGTTTTTAGTGACTTTGCTTTCTTCCCATTCCACTAGTTACCATCTGGGATTTTTTCTTGCCAAAAACATTGCCTATTTCTTAGATAAAAAATGCTTATTTTTTATTGTATTGCAAGACCGTTAAGGTGTAAAATCGGTGCCAATAACACTGGTAATCAGCATTAGCAGACAAAACTACAAAGTGAATTTTTTTATAACAATGATAAATTAAATTAGCAAGAAATGTCGAAAAATAAATACCAAAATGTGAGGGAATATTTCATCAAAATACTTCAACTAAATTCAACTAAGTTCTTCTGTAGAAGTAAAAGATGAAATCATTCTAGAAAGCAAATAATTACATCCATAAAATGTATGAATAACTGACTGAGGTTGAACGATACAAAAAAGTGAAACCATAACTACATTTAAAAATTTCATAATATGGACATTAGTCTGATATATGTTGTGTAAACATAAAAAAAACAAATTCCAAAAAACAAAATGCTTGATTGGGCACAAAATAAACATTTTGCACATTTGTAGTGGCCACCGCTATAGGAGATGACATACTGATTTAACGCAGGTAAAGTTACTGCTCTATTCCAATCACACAAATAATCAGTAAGTTAAAGTTATTTGTCTTTTGTTTTTTCATGAAGGTAATTCATTTGAATTCTGTTTGAGAATAACTTGTTCAGTGATTCCTCCATTATTGCTTGTATACTGGCAGATGATGTCACCTGTCACAGTGGAGAAGGCATGACACAGACAAAAGGGATAAACTATGATCCAACAATGATCCACACACGGGTGTGGACAAACTCAACTAATATAGGGTCCCTAATTAGAGGCAACTATGTATATATTCCTCTTATTGGGGACTACAAAAAGCAACTGCCTAGAGGCGTATCTTCTGCCAGGTCCTGACTATGGCCCCCAGACCAGCGCAGAGATGACTAGGGGAATCCTCATAGTCAGGACCTGACAGTGCCCCCCAGGGTGCAGGCAAGGCCAATTGGGCAGATGGAGGCTCCGCCCCTGAATCAAAACGTGACGCTGGGGCAGGAGGAGGCTCTGCCCCTGAATCAAAACGTGACGCTGGGGCAGGAGGAGGCTCTGCCCCCAGAGCAGGATGTGGAGTCGAGGCAGAGGGAAACTCCGAGCCAGAGCAGGAAGGGGGAAGGTGCCGCCATCGGGGAAGGTGCCGCCCCCGGAGCAGGAAGGGTTGTTGGGGCAGGCAGAGGCTCCACCCTTAGAGCAGGACAGGACGCTGGGGAAGCGGGAGACGCCAGGGGTGAATAGGAAGGGATGCCGGGACAAGTGGTGAGACGGGGCACGGGAGTAGAGGGAGGAAGTGGTGAGGACAGAGTCTCATCACACCGCCACTCCGGAAGCAGTGCCACACCGCCACTCCCATCTCTCCTGGGGGTATGGTACTGGGAGCTCCAGACTGGGGAACCACAGGTTCAGCCGCACCCTCCACCACATCACCAATAGGGCTTGGTGTTGAATCCTTCTGGAAGTTGCTGATCCCCCCCCATTTTGCAGGTCAAAGCGTATCTCCTTCCTCCTCCTCCTCCATAGTATCTGGGTCCTCTAGACCCCCGGGCTGCAGGGGCTCTTTGTTAAGCCCCCATGTGTGTGGCTGCAGGAGCACCTTGTCATCCTCCTCTAACTCCTCCAGGTACTCCTGCTGCCAGGGCTGCAGGGGCTGCTCAATGAGCCCCCACGTGGCAGTCACGCCTTTGGATCCTTCACAGGTCCCCATAGCCCCCCCAAAATAACCTGGGTGGCGGATAATTCTGTCACGGTTGAGGAGGAAGGACACAGACGCAGAGTGGTAGCAAGACATTCACTTTTAATGTAGGCTTTCAAAAACAACAAAACAAATGTGCGGCACAATCGTAACAAAATCCCAAAAGGCATAAACCATGATGCCATGTGAAGGTGACCAGAATGGCCTGATACTGTCCACCCTTGCTGTCTTGCCAGGGGGGCTCTCATCGCCACTGGGATGCTCTCCCTCCAATGACAGTCGGGGGCTTGTTGGCTTGTTGTTGTCCCTCTGTTGCACACTGGTGCAATTGGGCAATACTCTGCTGGCAAAACTTGGCCCTCATTCAGGATGATTGCGGTTGGTGGCTGTCCATTTGGTTGATGCCTGGCAATGTGGGTGGATTGATTTCTTGCCTGTCTGGCCCTGTCCAGGCCTCCCCCAGATAGGGCCACAGTGTCAATGGACCCCACTGTCTCAGCCCCAAGGTCTTATGCTGCTATATTATTGTGCTGGGGGAGTAGGGTCGAAATGTTCCCTGTTTTCTGTAGTTTTGAAGTTAGGAGGACATGAGGTCTTAACCCACACCTGCAGTGTACCAGGCTTGACTCGTTCTGGTCCCTGTCCAAAGTCCTCCTGGTTGTGTTGCAGATGAAGACGATACCTGGCGATTTCTGCTGCCACTCTGCTGACCCCCCTCCCCCTGTCTGTCCTTGTCCATCTGTTGATGCTTCTGATCTGGACTAGGTTTAAATAGACTCTGGGCTTAGCCCTTAATATGTTCACCCAGCACAGCCAGAAGAGGACTGGTCACCCCTCAGAGCCTGGTTCCTCTCTAGGTTTCTTCCTAAATTTCGGCTTTCTTAGGGAATTTTTCCTAGCCACTAAAGTTCAACAATACTGTTGTTTGCTCCCTAGGGTTTAAGACAGGGTGTTTTGTGAAAGCACTTTGTGACAACTGCTAATTTGATTGATTTGATTGTGTCACGTCTGGTGTGTGGACAGATTGGCAGAGGCAAAATGGTTTCTGTAGGAGTAATCCATTTTAATAGAGGAAGGTACAACAGAAACAATCCATTTTAATAGAGGAAGGTACAACAGAAACAAACAAACAAACAAACAAACAAACAAACAAACTTAAAGCAGACTATATGACTGGGCATAGCCTTCGGCTGCTAACCCCAATAAACCACATTAATGTGCTCAAACAGTCAACTTAAATAGGTTCCCCAATTGGAGGCAATACCCAACACCTGCCTCCAATTGGGGAGACCCAAGTGCATAGAGGTGCCTGGAGGCACCTCTATTGGCCACGTCCTGACTATGGCCCCAGCCAGTGCGAAGATGCCTAGGGGCATAGTCAGGACGTGACAGATTGATTGAATGATTGACCCCCTGACCAGTGCAGAGAGCTAGGGACATCCTCATAGCCATGACATGACATCACCAAAGCCCAGGATTTAAGCAGCAGGTGGGTTATTAAGCATTGGGATGCTTAAATCACTTGCAGGATATTTACGTTTTACAACAGCATTGATGCTTAGGGCTTGTATAATAATCAATGAAAGTATTAATAAGAAAAGTTCGTATCAGTAACATTTTTACATTTTGAGTCTATTTTTCATCTTCCATCCGCGAACAGTGTTGTGGCAATTTCTTAACTAATGTATTTTGGAGACATGTTTGCTTATCTATTACATGGTATGTAACTCTGGTCTTTGGTTGTGACATGCATCTGTATTATTTCAGACAATCATTAGGTTCTCTGACCAACTGCTCAACTGCCTAAACCATTAAGGCTATCTGTCCTTGGTTCCTTAGGAATGTGAGTGTTGGGGTACGGTAGGGGCAGTTGTCCCTTAAGGTAAACACAACAGTGAACATTTATGGCAGGAAGGATAAGATGGGGGGATAACCCTCCCACCTGTGTGACCTAAGATCTTGCCACGCCCCTTTTAACTATAATAAATATGAAGTGTACATGTAATTTTCTTTAGAGACTCCTCGAATGATTATTCGGTAAGCATTTGACGCGTCTCTCTATTTGCAAATAAACTACTAACTGTGCCAAGAGAATTTTGTCTCTGTCTTACTCCTTTGAGTGTCTATCGGTGAAATTTCCATCACAATAGCCTACAATGTTTGTTTGTATAGCAGTAGGCCTAAATATTTCTGGTGTATATTAGACAATCGCGCCTAATCAATTAATTAATAGAAATATATACTCTTTAGCCTACAGTTTGCTGCGCATGCTGCGACTACTGCAGTCCCCCCTCCCGTTTATATTACCTTGCACATTAGCCAGAGACAGCATCCCTGAATCGGCAGAATTTCTGAGACTGATAAAAGGAAGAGTGGAGAGTTTTCCTTGCCTATGATCATCTGTAGCAGCGTGGTGAACGGTGTGTGTATTCATACAATCGTTTACATTTAATTTCGTTACATTTAAGTTCTCTCATCCATTTGACTTTGTTTTTCTATAACGTCTACAGTCCAACGCGCGTGTACACACTTTCAGAAATCTTATTTGGAAACCAGAGGCAGCTAGCTCTATTCTAATAAAGGAGCTATGAATTTCTATTTTGCAGTATTTGCCTTCATGGCACCAGTTATTTTTGTAATAGTAACGGTAGGGGTATCATGTGTAATACATCGAAGGAGGCAGAGTCAAATTTGAAAACGATCACTTTAATGATGGACGCTCTGGTTCGCATTGGTGTAAGTATAAACCGTCGTAGTAGTATCAGTGTGATATATCTGTGTATAAATGTTTTGTTGTTTCCCAGGTGTAGTCGCTTATAATCCTGCACGAAGGCGCTAAGTCGTGGCTATCTAAAACAGATTCATAATTCTTTTTTGGTAGGTCTGATTTGCCCGCATTTTCCACCTGTCAGACCATTAGACTATGTTATACATTGGTTCTTCGTCCCCAAATTCAACATTCAACCCTTCACTTACATCTAATATGTAATTGTGTTTACACTGCTGTATGTAAATTATGTGTTTCTACTGTATACACATTTGTTTTCATTCATTGGACTATTTTCTGAAAAAGCTATAGCCTCACTTTGCCTGTTATACCGGCAGTGACCGTTCACTACGTCGAACGTTTTAAAATTTCGTACGGGTGGTTTAAATATTTGAACCCTGTTCATGGAACACTTATTGAATAAGTTCTATTCTGAGGTGTTCAGTGGGTAGTCTACATAGTTTACGTCATGTAAATGTCTATGTGGGCCTCTCTCCACATAATTGCTGTTCAATGTGGAATCATTTTTAACATTATTAAGTGTGGAAGAGTTTTGATATGTCAGCTGGATATAGTTTATTCAGACAATAGCAAGGAAGATTGTTGTCAACAATGGCTACCATTCTGTGTTGCACTGAGTATTATGGTTGAAAAACCACATCTGATGGACTATATAGTCAGATATAGGCTGCCGCATACAAACCTCTTACAACATTGCTCCTTGATTTTAATTCAAAGTGGGTTGTTTTTGCCTAATCACTCAAACCATTTCATTTTTACATATCTTGACAGTGAGTGATGGACTCAAATAACCTATTTCGAACAAAGATTGTGTTATCATCACTTCATTCCCAGCCCATTACTGCTTAAATAGGAAAAATACAAGTAACCTAATTCTAATCAATATTTGATCCACAATAGAAATATAATCCCCAGATGGTTTCTAAATGGCCCTTCCTATTCAGTTCAGGACAGGCAGATATTATTAGCGTACCCATGAGGCAATTTGGTTCCACAACCCTTCTAGAGACAAACCCTACAGATTATAATGAATGTCTATTTTGGGTCATAATGCAACAAGCTTCATGTTACATATTTGGCTTTTTTGTTGTAAAATGTAAAACATTGCTTGCCTCTATGGCCCTCTATGTATATGGAGTGAAGGAACCTGCGTTAATCTGATCCTAGTTGCCGGCATGATACAGTATACTTGGTCAAGGTAAACACTTATCCTAACATATCTATTCTACATGTAGTGATCACTGACTTATTTACTAAACGAGATCTATTTGATAAAGTCTAACTTCTGTGTGTGTCGCATCGCGTATGGCCAGATTTAGCAGTTATGGTAGGAAGGCAATATAATCTGTTTGGCATACTTATGAGTTTCCACCCACAGGATTGCCATCAGTTACCAGAGCACATCCCACACCCCTGGAAGCCTCCCTGGGAACTCTCATCATGACATGCCAACATTCTCAGAAAAAGAAAGCAAATTAACCTCATCAAGGCAGAGCTGCCCAACATTGCTGGGGTAAGTCTTTTCATCACCTCGGCTAGGTGCAGTTTTTCAGATAATAATGTTAAGTCTACAAGTCGTGGGCATTTCAGTGAAGCCCAATCTCTGTTGTGTAAACAGACCACTTTAAAACAACATTTGCTATTTGATTTGTGTTGTGATTTTGATTAGAATGTAAATTAAATAAAATCTTAGCCAAGTCTCAACCATTCCGAGCAAATTACGTGAAAACACATCAATGTTGTTTCTACCTTGGCATCCCAAATCACATGCACACATTTGGTTGTTTTACAGATCGGCTGTATTTTAAACAGTCTCAGCCAATTAGTTTGAAAGACAGCAAAATATAGAAAACCCTAATGTATTGTGTCTTCCTTGCATTGACATGAGCAGAAGGGTGATCCTAAACTGGGAGACATGATGACTCCGCACTAGGATGTTGACGCCTCCGTGGACTTCAAGGAGCACATCAACCCTGATTGGATCCATTGCCTTTGCAACTGCATGTGCTGTAGACGGGAATTTGCCTGCTTCCATCTGCTTTGTAGGGCTAGGGTGAATTACACTGCAGTAGTGGCACCCCGCCCATACAGGCTGTCAATCATTGGAAATATTTCATTCAATGCACTCCTCCCCGTATTAAATGTAGGTTTATCTGTTAGGATTTTTAGCCTCTGGATAGTTTAACAAAAGCTCCCAAATGTCCGTGTTTGAGATGTGGGATATGCCCTGTTCATGGCTACACGGGTCGATGGCTACATATCAAAACACAGTGGCCTGGATTTCATTTAAATTATTGTGATGCATCATTGCAATGCAACTTTCCCCTACTCTTTTTCCTGTGGGATCATGGTGCATGATTTCTCTTTCAAATGAAATGTTCTGATAGGGCTACCATGAAGCCATGGAATGTTTAAATTAGTGTAGGGCTGGTCCTGCATGTCCCATGTGCCAAAAGCACATCAAATCTGTAGGTAGTATATGTTTTACTTGTCGAGTGTCGACTGAGTTTAGGGCTAAGATCTCACAATTGTTTGCCAGCGTTTAAGGCTCAGTTCTTGTTTATGGCCTACTGCTTGTTTAACTCATTATTTCCCTTTTTTATTTGACATGAATGTTTTGTGAGTGAGGAGTTGGTGAAAACAGGAGAACAGAATAAAATCATGATATCTTTCATTGAAGATTTGATGTACAGGGCTTTAAGTGCAGCAGTGCAGTTGAAACTTTACCTTACTTAAAGTGGATTGCTGTGTGTTGCATGACGTTACTTGTAATAATTGGTCTGGTTGATGAGCATTGTGGGTAATGTAGTCATTTCAGAATCTTGGTTTTGCTTTTAGGGCCTTCTATCATTGACATTGCTACAAGGTATCCTATGAATGCCAGATCTTCAAAACAAAGAACAAAAAAATACAGGAAGATAAATATAAATGCAACACACTGGTAACATTTATCATTTACTTTGGGACAATAATGTTACCAGACCTTCAAAACAGAAAAAACAAAGACAGGAATCTAAACACAAATAGCCCAGTGGCAAGTAAGGATGACATTCTCCTTTTCAGCATAAAATACAGAAAATCTACATGTTTGCAAAATCAATCCATTGGAATTAAAATATAGATGACTCATTAATAAATTTTGGATTTTTGTTGGTGGTGTTTTATTTGTAAATGTGTCAATAAGATTTTGTGAATAGGTTTTGTGTACTGAGGAGTTTATTCATAATTATTCTGTGAAACAATCAGATATGCAGAAAAAAAGAAGAAAAACTGGGTTCAATAATGGTTTCTCAGCTGTCTCTAGTTAGAACTGTTTTTGGTTCCTAACAGAAAGCTTATTTATTCCATCTCAGGATGTACCCCGAACTGCTACCTGGAACCTGAAGGTGTTCTTCCAGGAACCAAATACGATTTTCACAAGGACAGTTATAATATGCTTATCGGGCAGCAAATAGCCTGGTGTTCGGGAGTGTTGGCCAGTAACTGAAATATTTCTTGTTCTAATCCCTCTGCCGACAAGGAAAATATATATACGTATATATAATATTTTGTGTTGCTCTTAAGTAAGGCGCTTAACATAGCAACTGTACGTCATTCTGAATAAGCGGGCTAACTAGAAATGGAAGCATTTTTTATGCAATTTGAAGCTCACAAAATTTGAACATTATTGATCGAAATACTGCACGACATTATTTACGCTACTCGTGAAAGCCACAAAGGATTCTGTGTCCACACGCTTGCACGAACACAAAGGGTGGCATATGAATCATATCGCAAAAGTCAGTGTTATCAATAATAGCGGGAGTCCCAGACTGCACCTTTAAATGCATCAACATGAATTCTCAGAAATTAGGAACTCAAGAATGCTGCCAGATGTTTAGCACGTTAGGTCAAAAGGCTCATTTTAAAAGTTCGTCAGGAAAGAAAACCCGTTAGACTAAATACACCGGATAAACCATGTATCTTAGAAGATCTTAAAATGATTCCCTCAGGGATTGTTACCTAAGGGAACACTTAATGTATTGTGATTACTACTATTTCAATGAATTACAGTAGGCTACAGGTTACAGTGAAATAACACATTAAGGCTTATTACCTGTAACAAAAATGATCTGTTAAAAGTAAGTGGTATCATTATTTATTGTGTAAAATATTTTAATTGTGAGCCAAGAGAAAAATGTAGATAACCTGAATAACAGCATCGTTACGCATGCTCCGACTATTGTAGCCCTCTTATCATTTGTCCTAGAATGGGTATCCATACAGCAGAGAATTTTCGAGGCTTATAAAAAGAGGTTGGAATAGGGCGGGGAGTAGCGTACGGAGCGCATAATCTGGCAGTACTTGGAACAGTGTGTGTATTTCCATGATCGTTTTAATTTCGTGACAAATTCAACTGTTCATTTAGCTCAATTCTATTGTTAACGGTTATGAATTGTATGACAATATAGGCAAGCCGTGCGTGCGTCCATTTCCAACCGGCCTATTATTATTGCGCATAACAAGACACATTTACGAGTAGGCCTACCTAAATACACGGATCATCCGGGAGTTATGAATATCTATTTTGCCTTATTTGCTTTTATGGCACCTGTTGTTATTGTTATGATAACGGTAGGGGTTTCGTGTGTAATTCATCGAAGGAGGCTCAGTCGGATTGAACGCTCACTTCAATGATGGACGCTCTGGTTCGTGAGTAGCCTGTGCCTGTAGATGTGTCAATATGTGTTATGTCTGTTTACATATTCTGTTGTTTCCTCGTTGTATGGTCTATCTATGTATGACATTATAGTCATACATGCTAAAAATATCGCACCCCCTCCCGTGGCGAGGCAGAATACCCACCCCCCAAATACCCCCGCCCGCGACTCCCTTCAGTTTTCTGTCATCTCCGGGAGCATCGCTCCGATTACCATGGCAGAAACCGTCCTATCATGGCGCCTAGATTCCAGGTGAAGGTAAGAATTGTGGTGTAGCACAACGCGTGTTCTGGAAAACAAGACGGCTCGCCTAGCACAGCAGTTTGTGGTTGTCAGTGATTATAGCCTGGCTATTCCTAATTTTAACGTCCGTTTAGACTGACTCATTTAGTTGCTAGAGTAATAGGGAAGAAAGCAGGAATATTAATAAAATTATTTTACTCAAATTACTTTTGAGGAAATCACATTTTTGTGCATGTGCCATATGAAACAAAACAGTCTCCTACACAGGGCAGGTATATACTGTAATTGTGCTGCTGTTACGGATTCCTTCCAAAAGTCTTAACCCTATTCATAACAGTTTATTTCTTACACTACTTGTCAGAAACAGTTTGAATGCCTCCAACATTCCTTAACTCCAAAATTAATTTTATATTCATTTATATAAATAAGCACATTTGTTAGTTACTGTACCTGTGATATCATTTGTCCCAGGCTATACATCTGTACTATGCATATGTGTCTTAGTCCTTTTCATTTCTATGCACAACATTGGACATTCCACATGTTTGACAATCCACTAGTACTTATGATCGTTTCCACCTCCAGGATCGCCTTCACACTCAAACACCATGGCACAGCTCGCCCCCCTGGAAGCCTCCCTGGAAGTTTTCTTCAGGAAATTATACAAGCACACTGGCAGTGAAAATGCCAAGATCCTCAGTGGTTAGTGCTAACTGTCCACATAAAGGCAACATAGCTGCTCAAAATCGCTGAGGTAAGTCATTGCAACACCTCGGACAGTTCTTGGACAAACATTAATCCTAAAAGCACATTCACCCTCTCTCTTCGCACTGTCACTATTTCCCACATCGTTCCTGTAAATGGGAATGTGGTCTCTGTGAACATACCTGGTAAAATAAGGGTAAATAAAAACACAAATCTTTACTTCCCAGGAAATGAGGCATCCTAAGCACATCCATATGACCATGGTACAACCTCCTGATGTTCCCAAATAGCTCCTAACAAGTAATTTCTGTTTGCAGGGTTAGACTAGACCAGAAGGGGGTTCCTAAAGTGGGGGATCCTTATGCTGATGTTGGACCAGAACCCTGATGGCCCTGTGGACTTTAAGGAGTACATCAACCCTGATTGAATCCCATGCCTGCATGTGCAAATGGCTCCTGGAAGGAAAATATGATTGCATGTCATTGAAGACCTGCCTGCTCCCATCTGCTTCCTACAGCATATTGACATAGGGTTAAATGTCATATTATAATTACTCATCTGATGGTGTACATTGAGTAAATGGCTTACTGCCTGTCTTCGCATTGCACGCCCTACCGCCGGCCTGCACACACACTCACACACACTCACATATAGACACAAGGGTTTGTATTACTCTGACAATCCAATACACATGGATACTCTTGACAGATAGAAAATTTGCTGGTTGCAATGCGATATTGGGATTGGTTCCTGCAACAATCATACATTAAAGGTTTGCATGCATGCCTGTAGATCATTTTTCATGAAAGCATCTGCTAAATGGCATACAGTGTTATTATATTGTATTATATTGTATTGATATATTAGATCAAGAATGCTGCTAAACAAAGCATGTATAATATATTTGTAGGCTTTGTGAAAATCTATATTTACTGTGTTATGCATGCCTACCATAATTCAATCTGCCTTGAATTCTTTGTATGTTTTAATTTGCTACTAATAAATGAGCAAAAGACCAAACCACATATTGCCTCTTGTAAAGGAATTTGTTTATTCATAAACATTTGTAATCCCGGTTAAGTTTTTTCTTTTCAGTTATTAAAGCAATAAGAACTTTATTTGTAATGTATTAATTATTGCTACAAAACAAAAAAGGAACTGGCCTTATTCTGGAGGATCTATCCCCTAATGTCTCTCTGTGGAATTAAAAATGACTGACTGAACAGTAATTCTGAGCCATTATGCATGATGTGAATACATGGGTTGGGTGATTGCAAGATCAGTCAGTGGAGGTTTTTTTGATTTTCGCCAGGAAGAATTACGCATGCTCAGACTAGTCATTCTCACTCCGCCCCCTTATATTTCAGTGCATAGCACAGACCAAAACCCCCATGAAATCGTGGCAGAATTTTCGAGGCCAATTCGTTTCGGTAAAGGATGGGTGAGGGACATTCAGGCGGAGAGCTTTTACCAAGCGCAAAATAAGGAAGCGTTTGGATCAGCATGTGTTTGTCAATGATCGAAAATCTATTTCGTTACTAATGCAACTTTTCTCATCCACTTGTTATTATTTTTCTATTGTTCACAGTAATATATGTTGTAATATATAGGATCAGGCGCGTGCGCTCATTTCCAATAATCGTATGCGTAAAACTGATGCCTATTATGGATCGACCTGTTCTAAATACATTGGCCTGTTCTAAATACAATGGTCCATGGGTTATGAGTATGTATTTTAGCAAAATCTGCATTGATGGGCACCTGTTGTTATTGTAATGATAACAGAAGAGGTATCATATGTAATTAACCGAAGAAGGCACAGTCGGACTGCAATCTTCAATGATGGACGCTCTGGTTCGAATTAGTGTGAGTATTCTGTCTGTAGTCGTGTCAGTGTGTGAATTGTTTTTCTCCCTTGTAGTCTCGTTTGTGAGCTATTACAGGCATATGGTGATCCATGCAGGCAGGAGATTAAATCATTGGCAAACAAGAAAACATTTGACTGGACAACTATAATATAATTCTAATTCCCGACATTTAATATGGATCAATGCATGATTTGGTATAGGCTGTTTGTATAGTTTATGTATTGGGATAGCTAATCTTCTTCCCAGCCATCACCCATCTTGGAAGTTGTAATGAATTCGTTATGTTTGCATTGTCTTCAACCTAGACCGAAATGAAACATAAATACCACTGTACCACTGAGTATTCACATGAGGCTATTTTTCAATGTCTACTCATTTCACCAGCACTGATGTATTATATAGCGTATTGAACCAGACAGCGTTCAAATAGGCCTAGAAGACACCAGTAGGCCTACAGGCGTAACCTATTTTCTGAAGCAAATTTTTGACGATAAACTATTCCGTACGTGGTCATTTTTATTTAAATGCAACATACACAAAGAGAAAACAAACAAAAAAATCGTGGAAATAAATTGCCACACGTTGCTTGTAGGCTGGTGGGGTGCGCAGGCGCTTGTGATCCTGCGCATCTCCCGAGCTTGTACAAAAAGTGTCTCGTTACCATGGAGACGGGATGCAGGCACGCGGAGGCCTAGCCCAGCAGTATTGGCTGCGCAGGGGGGATAATGAAAAAAATAGATACCAGAAACGTGCACAGCGCAGATATAGGCTATAACCTAGTGTTCAATAATAGAACGTGAGCCTGGCGAGCAGTATTTTTGCACACTATATCAGCAGTAATTAAAAAGGAGTTTAATTTAAAAAAAGATGTATCTCACCAATCTCCCTTGCACGGAATACCATGGAAGAAACATTTCTATCATGGCGCCCAGATTCCAGGTGAAGGTAAGAAAGAGCTGTAGCACCACGCTTGTTCTAAAAAGCTAGCCCGTAATAGACACATACGATTGCACAACAATTACCACTGTGAAATGAATTGTATTGGGACAAATGACTTGTGGGCGTCAGTGGATTGAAAAATAGTAACCTACCAGATGCTGGATTTAGCTGATTTATCCGGTCTAGATTTTGAGGAAAGGCCGGAGTTGACATTGGCGAATGACAGAAAGGGTGGCTCGAAGTGCATGGGTGTAACCACGTAGATATAAGCTACATTTTAAATGATCTTACTTTGACCTTCGGTCTGCGTGTTTGTGTGTGGTGAAGTCGGGTACAAATATATATAGCTTTAGGCTGTGATATAACCCAGTGCTGCTTTTATCATAAACGCAAATGAAAATAATATACATTTAATCAATGCGTATCGTTTGACAATTCCAAGGGAGATTATTATTCTATTTCTCTCCCCTTTGCATCAGTGCAATCAATGGAATGGATGTCGGTTAAGTGGTTTTCAGTGTAATCTGTCTGATTAAATTGTGTGTGTGTGTGTGTGTGTGTGTATGTGTCTAAATCAGTGATGACGTAAGTGTGTCATTTTAAGTGTCAGCTTGTGTACGTTTGTGCGTTCTGTGTCAGAACATTTGTTTAAGGAACCTTTCAGGGAAAAGCCCCAACCTGCTCCATAGGTTTTCATATTTTGTAGGTTGTTGGTTATGACCAGAGTTCCTTGACTGGATGAATCCTGCAACAGTTTGACAATCAATGCTGTTACAGTCTTGCATGTGCATTTGATTGATGGATTCATTTATATCCACATTTTATTCAGATTAGGCGTAGTGCCTTTAGGATCAGGTACAACGCCAGGGCGTCATGTCAAAGACCTCTGCCAAGGGTAGAGGAATAAAGCCTAGTCTTGGACTCAAGTACTAAGGGATGGCCTACCTTCTGCATGACAGAAGAACTTTCAATTATACTTCCGATCTGGGTCCATATTCATTGCCTACTAGCCTGACAGCAATGTGACGGTGATCTAGCATTCGTCCATGTACATCATATTAATATTATCTGCCATGCAAAACTGATCCTAGATCCATTTATTAATACAGGCCATGGCATGGTTTATGTGAAGGTGGGCAGTATCAGCCCATACAACAATGGCAATTGGAATTAATGGAACTTGCATCCCAAAGGGAAAGTTAGATAGGGCTCAGGCCAAGTTCACTAGCCTATATATGGAATAGGGTGAGAATTGGGACAAATACATAATGCATGTGTCTATAAGATTATAGACACATGCACTCTGGACCAGGCGTTGACAGGAATTAAATAATAAATGTCTGTTCCACTTTCCTTCTGCATATTTAACAAGCCTCCCACTGCTTCTCTGACAGGCAATTAAGGACATTTATTTAGGAAGACTACTGTCAACTTTTCCTTGTGTTCAAATACTTAACTCCAATCTGAATATAACTACATCCATTATGTCAACTGATTATATATTTTTAACAAAACATAAATATATATATTTATTTATTTATACTTTTTGCCTTTTGTTCCAAGTAAAAGGGCCAGAGAACTGAATTGCTATATATACCCTGTCCATTGCCCACCTCTTTAAATGAAACCAAGTTATCTTCCACCTAAAATTATGCTGGCCTACCTCTCCTCTATAAATGAGGCCAGACTACCTCTCCTTCCTTAAATGATGCCAGCCTACTTCTCATTTAATGATGCCAGTCAACTTCTCTTTGTTAATGATTCCAACATTCTTCCCATTAAAATATGCAAGCCTACTTCTCTGTAATTGATGCTAGCCTACCTGTCCTTTTTAATGATGCTGGCCTAGATATAAACTTTAAATAATGACAGAATACCCTTTCCTTTTAAATTATGCCAAACTACTTATGATAGCGATGTTTTTGTTAGCATTCACTCTCTATCTTACTGAAAGCAGAAGCTGGTCCTTTGTTATATACAGTCCCCTCCAAAAGTATTGGAAGGCAACAGTGATATGTCCTAAGTTGTTTAGCACATCTAGCGCTAAATACCAGGAAGTGAAAGCTAAAATTCTGACCTCTGGTCTCAAACTCATCTTTTGATCTTAAACCCAATTTTCTTCAGTGACCAACAAAAACGAGGAATTTGGCTTGTCGTTCCAATACTTTTGGAGGGGACTGTAGTAGAACCTACCTATCCTTATTTGCTGGACCGCATAAGCTGAGCTGGCCAAGAAGAGCGAATATCTCTTACAGAGTGAGTGACTGACCCTTGTTAAATAGCGTGAGAGACGTGGACCTGCAACCAATAGGTCCCGTGTTTGAATCTCGTCGCACTCGAGTACATTATGCATTAGGATTTGTTCCTGATAGACGAAACTTCGCTGACTCCAACCTTCAGTATCTACGCTATAGTTAGCCTAAAATAAAGCAGTTTACGGTTAAATTGTGACTATTTCTGGTGGATTTCCCAAGTACACACCCGCGCATGCTTTTTGGGGAAATATTGACTAGATCAAAATCCATTAAGCAGTAAAAGAGTAGGGGTTTCCATGATTCTCTTGTCTATTCACTTGAAGTAAAAGTTATCGTCACCTGTATTGATAATTATTGTTTTAATGTCATTCAGAAATGAAAGAAAAACTAAAGTTTTTGTGCTATGAAATTAAATAACTTTGGCAGTGTAAAGTTCTTGTTCAGTCTTGCTAGCAATTGCTCAATACTTATGTCTATGCCAAGTAGTAAGTTTGATACTAGTAAGCCTATTACTGGCTAATAAGCTGTCATAACGGCCAGTGGCAAAGGCCATACATTTCATAGATGGTATTTGTGGGGGAGGTAAATATATATTTTTTAATTTGTTTAATGCAATGCTTAATGGTGTCTAGCGAAATATTAAAACCTTGCGTTAATGCGTGAAAAAATTGAATGCTATTGAGATGCAATACGGACACTGTAAATGTAGAGCACTATGGTGTTGTGGGTAAAGACAGCCACTCACATGGGAAGCCTGGGTTTGAATCCCAAAAGAAAAACAATATGCTTTTAATTGCGGGCCGGATGAACTCGACTTGCCTGGTTCCTTTTCTGGTTAAGTGATTCTAGCCTGCTGCCTACCTGTCCATTTTCAACTAAAATAGCATGATTATCCAGAGCATTATTGTTTATTGTGGTTAGTTGTACATTTGTATGCCCCTATTTGTGCTTAAATTATCAGACTTTTTCTATCTATCTGTAATTTGTTACTTGAGCTTGCCCCCTTTTCTGAATTTTGTGAAGCCTAGTTTGTGCCAACAGGCTCAGGGTAGACAATCATGTGTCCTCCTTAGCACATCCTGTCAAACCATTCTGCCTATAATCACAATGCTCGCTCAAGCCAGAAGTTTCTGCTGTAACCTAGATGCTTGGAGAAGTGCACACTCTCTGGACAATAACCACAATTGATTCTGCAGGTGCACAACCCACCACAAGGAGTCACTAGAGAATGTTGAGAAAAGACAGCTCTGTCTGACATCATGCTCATCAACCCAGAATGGTGCTAAACCCATTTGCACCACTCTCTGCAGGACCCTTGCGTATGCTGCTAATGTATGCCGCAACCAGGCTTTGTACAAAAGTGGGCTTGGTTAAAAAGTGTGAACTTTTTAACAAACACTCAATATTCGCCCCATCTACCCAATATTTTTGTGTTTGTCCTGGTTTGTTTTGGTCCAGGTAATGAATCCACTTGAATATCAAGTTGTTAGTGACCATTAAGTTGTTAGTGACTCTTTTTAAATTAGTGGTGACTCTTAAGTTGGTGGTGACTGTTATGAAGTTGGTAGTGACTCTTCTTATGGACCATCTACCTTCATTGACTCTCTGACTCTTTTTTCCTGACCCCAGTCTAACGTGAAGAGCATGGAACAGGAGCTGCTTTGCCCAGTGTGTAAGGACATTGTCAAGCAGCCCGTGGTCCTACCGTGTCAGCACAGCGTGTGCCTGTTGTGTGCCACTGAGGTCCTGGTTCAAAATGGCTACCCTCCTCCAGAGCTGCCGCCCGAGCCCAACTCACCTGCCTCCACACCCAACACTCGCTCCCCCCGCCAGGCACGCAGGCCCATGCCCAGCAAGACAGACCATCGTCCCATCGAACGCGTCCTGCGTTCAGGTAATATGTGATGAATGTGTGTGAGACAGAAAAACAGAGATTGCGAGAGAGTGTGGGTCTGATGCAGTTGTTTGCCTGGGTTGATAAGTTTTATACACTTTAGAGACAATGATTTGTGAGGAGATATATGGTCATAAAGAGAAACAATAAAGAAGAGGAAGACATTATCATTTCAGGCTTTGAAATGGGAATATTCAAGAGGCGTCTGGTGGCATCTTAATTGTGGGGGTTCATAATGTCTAAAATGCAACTAATGCTGTGTTATCAAACATCACAGAAAACTGACTCCATGTGTTGGAGACCATTCCAGCCTTCCATTAACATAATTCCAGCCATTTATCTGCAAGAGCTGTCTTCAAGAGCCTCCTATAATATACATATCTTCCTCAGATTCACGCATCCCTCTCTCTGCATCACACTGACTGTCACTTCCTCCTCTCTCCATCTCTATCCAGGATTTGGGACGTATCCATCGCCGGGGCGCCGCCGCAAGGAGCCTTCCCCTGCAATGTTGTTTCCGTGTCCTCCCTGTGGGAAGGAGATAGAGTTGGGAGAGAAGGGCTTAACAGAATGCCTACGTAACCTCACATTGGAGCGCATTGTCGAGAGGTAGAACACGGATCCACCTTGCAGATACACTGTATACAACAACGGCATACACCGTGTTGTGTCCTGGTCATGCATACGGAACCAGTCTAAAATGCGGACCGGGTAAATGTGTCCCAACTTTTTACTGGTATTGTAAATGCAGGGTTAGCTGTTTTGTAACATTTAAGTAGTCTCGCAAGGCCACAGCTCCAATCTCATGTGGCTTCCTTGGAGGTCTGGAAACTTGCCTACTAAAAAATTCTATTGAATTTTTTGTTTTCAAATAAACCTCCACTCACAGGCTTGTTGAATGTGGGCTTAGCGTGGTTTCTTCCAATCAGATAGAACACATTTCCTAAAGGCTGCTGCGCTGATTTCAACAATCGAGGTTGAATCAAAATGAGACTCATGAGAAAATTCCTTAGGCGAAAATCTTTTGGTGCATTTAGGGGATGAGACTGCCACGCCACCTCTTATCGTTCAGTTGAAAATGTGTCTTTTCCCCTCACATAAGTGCTAATTGTTTCTCATCCACACTTTAATATTATAGCAGAAGATTGTGAAAGGAGCCACATGATGCTTTAGAAAACCCATCATTCAGCGTTACGGTCCTATTATATCTTCTAACACGAGTGTGTAGTCCGGTCGCAATAACAAAGATTTATCTAGGAAAAGGTTATGTTTGTTTCTCAAGGACTGATATGGTTCACCACACACGCAATATACATACAGAGATTTCAATGTTTTTATTTGGTGATCTTGCTGCCATCTTCACTTAACTAGCTACTGTTGCGCTGAAGGCATTATCCTTGTAACTGTGTAGCCCCTCCCAAGCAATTCATTTGACTTGGTTAATGTGTTTTGAGGTGTTTGCCTAAACAATGAATTTGATTGGGTTAACGTGTTTTGAGACCTTACTGACAAAAAGTTTTTCCCTGTCCCTTTGCAACAAAAATCCTATAGCAACATTATAGGCCTGGTTTAAGAGGCTCCATTTTAAGTAACATCATTCAGGCCTCTTTACAGAGAACTGAGCTATTGTTAGTCAGCATGGAACTGAGCTGGACGGGAAACTGAGGGAGCTTAGAGGCTGCAACATTGCAGCCACCCGCCACAGTAGACACAGTATTTCTTCTGGCTTGCTGCAGTGTAACAGCTGAAAGCTTCTTTTGTCCATGTCCAGAAACTTCTTAAAGTTATTAGTCGACCTGTCTACCTATCCTGCCTCACTCTTTCTCCCTTCTCCCATTCACTTTTCCCTTCCCTTAACTCTCCATCACTCCCTCTCTCTCTGAATCCCTGTCTCTCCTACCGTCCCGCTGTAGGTACAGACACACGGTGAGCCTGGGCAGTGTGGTGATGTGTCAGTTCTGCAAGCCTCCCCAGTCCCTGGAGGCCACGAAGGGTTGTGCCGACTGCCGAGCCAGCTTCTGTAACGAGTGCTTCAAGCTTTATCACCCCTGGGGGACGCCACGCGCCCAGCACGAGCACGTCCTGCCTACCCTTAACTTCAGACCCAAGGTGAGTCCTGCCTCTCGCTCATCCCTCTCACTCATCCTTCTCTTGTCTACACCATTTTTCTCTCCTTCCTCTCATCCCTGATTTCTCAACCTCCTTTCCTATCTCACTCTCTCTTTACTCTCTTTACTCTCTTCACTCTCTCATCCTTCCCTTCTCCAGCTTATCCCTCCTCTCATTCATCCGTCTCTCCTCTCTCTCATCCATATCATCTCTGCTCTGCCAGGTTCTGTCCTGTCCAGAGCATGACCAGGAGCGTCTGCACTTCTACTGTCGGACGTGCCAACGGTTGCTGTGTCCGCTCTGCAAGCTGCGCCGTGCCCATGCTGGCCACAAGGTGGCGCCAGTTGCCCAAGCCTATCAGATGCTCAAGGTGGGCATCCGGGTGCAGGGGCCTTATTAGTCATAAGATTGTATAATCTCTTCATAAGACCTTATTGTGTACAATATTCTAATGAAAGTATCTGTTAACTATGTACTATGTGAAAAAAGTGCCTCCTTATTTGAAATATTGTTGGATCAAACGTTTAAGTGGATATCACACACACTGAAGACTGACCCTCATTGAGATTGTTGTTGCTTAGTTAGACTAGTACAGTGCCTGACAGAAAAGAACAATTGATCATCCAGGGTGTAGGAAATTGGTACTGAATACTTTTCATATATAGACAATACAGCTAGAAATAAACCATATAAACAACATTTTCCATAATAGAGATATCTGTGTATGGTTTTCATTTAATTGTAGAAATATAGGACAATACAGAGTTACTGCGGTGGAATTAAGTCTGGTCTGGGGCATTAACTCTTTGTCTGATGTGACTGTTCATTTGGTAGGACAAGATTACCAAGGAGATGAACTACATTCTGTCCAACCAGGAGACAGTGCTGAACCAGATCGCACAGCTGGAGAGTGCTATCACGCAGACAGAGGTGATTAACTAATACACAGCCAATGCTCAGTGAGGTTCTCTGTACCTCAGTGTAGAGTCAAAACAGTGTAATGCAATGCCAGGATTGTTGGTTCAAGTATGAATATCTTTGCACTCAATACTGTGGCAAATCCCTCTGAATCAGAGTGAGCAACATGATATTTGTGGCCAAACATAGAGGCATCCTTGTACCTTTTAAAATACCATCTAAAATACTGTGGTATCCACATTATGCATTTCTTTGGTCTGCAGCTAAACACAACCAACAATTTAAAAATAAATTTACAAAACCTTTGTTTATCTTAGAAAATGAGCTGAGCAGTATTATTGGCATCATCTTAAAGTAGGTGAAAATAATTAGATTTTAAGTGATTTTTCTTTACTTTGGAATGGAACTCACCTGTGGTGACTTGAATGTGCCTGCAATATGAAAATCACTAATTTAAACAGTTTGAATAATGAAAAGGACTTTTAATCCTGTTATGTGTCAATGTGTGGACTGCAATGAGCATGGAAACAAAACCAGAGAATTGTCAGAGGAGGTGCAACACATGATTGTAGTCAATGTAGTCAATTCGCAAATGTCTAACGCCCATGCAACTGCAGTCAACATCCCTGGCCGACTTACAAGAAAAAACGTAGCTGAAGATCAAAGCAAACAATTGTTTGTTGGAGAAAGCACCTTGATGAACTACCACACAGATTCAAACTGACCTTTAGACACAAGGAACTGTATGACAGTTTCAACTTTGTGGTTGTTTGGTAAGAGACCCAGGATAACCTCACTGCTGAAAGAGAAACATAACAATTTCCCAAAATGCAAATGAACATGCCACAGTGGTTCTGGGAGAATGTCTTTTAGAGAGATGAGACCATATTAGAGTTTTTGGGGAAAGCACACCATCTTTATGTTTACAGAAAACAAAATAAAGCCTTCAATGTAAAGAACATCTTCCCCACAGTCAAACATGGAGGAGGTTCATTGATGTTTTAAAGTCGCATGGCTGCATCTGGCATTGGTTGCCTTGAATGTGTGCATAGGGGAAATCAGGGGAATACCACGAAATCAGGGGAATACCAATGCATTTTGGAGTGCAATGTCAAAACCAGTTTCAGAAATATTTGTGTCACGGCCCAAATCACACAAAATGTTGAACTATTATGAAGTGACCAGTAATGACTCAAGATCTAAACCCTACTGAAAACCTGTGAAAATATCTAAAAACTGTAATTTGTAGGCAAACATCAAATCTAAAAGGACTGAAGAAGTTTTGCACAATCGGAGTGGACAAAACTGTCAGTACAGAGGTGCAGGAAGCTCAAACACGGCTATAAGAACTGTTTATTTGCAGATATTGATGCTAAAGGCTGTGCTACAAAATATTTAGTAAATGTGATTTGGTTTGTTTTCTGTGTAAAAGGATATATTGAGTTCTGAATCAAAAACAAATGTGTACAGTAACAAAGAATGATGGTGACCAAGTACTATGGTAATTTCAACTCATTTTCAGAAAACTATTTGAAGAAGTGCAAAGGTTCCAATATATTTTCTGGTCCATGGCTGTAAATAGGCTTTTCACAACTTTGCTATGAAACACCTGACCCTAAAGAGTTCAGGAACAATGTTCAATGGACAGATGACAGTCAAAAGGGAATTTCTTGGGGGGACATGGGTCCCATTGTCTGACCAAAATCAAACATTGCATTTGTGGATGCTTTGCTACATCATGAACTTGCCATCAGACAAAGCATAACTGGGATATGAAACACAAACAAGTAAAAATCTTAATGGTTGAAGAACAAGACGTTTTAAGTTTTGAAATTGCCAAGTCAAAGTCTGGTTCTAAACTTCACATTTGTATTGCCAACTAGGAGCCACAGCACTTTCAAAGTTCTATCCCCCATTTTATGCAAGTTTGCAAGTATTGCGTAGTATTAGGACAATAAACTTGAAGCAAATATGAGAAGTATAAAAGCTTTAGTATTTAATTGCAAACCCCTCGCGTGCAATAACAGTAGTGAGTCTACGGCCCTTGGACTGTTACTTGTTTTTGGTATGTTCAATTTGATTTTAATCAGGATATTGCCTTGGCCAGACTAAAACGTTCTTCTTGTTCCCTCTGATGAACTCCTTGGTTGCTTTCACAATGTGTTTTCGGTCATTGTCAAGTTGCATTGTGAAGCAAATCTGGTGGCATTCCTTTGCACATTGGTAGCCAAGATGCTTCCATATTCCTCTGAATTAATTCAGGTGCTGCAATTTTTTACATCATCAATAAAAATGTGTGAGCCCATTCTTTGCAGACATGTATGCCCATGATATGAAACTACCTCCATAGATGAGGTGGTAAGCTTTGGATCATTTGCAGTTCCATTTTTCCTACACGCTTTTGCCCTCCTATCACTCTGATTGAGGTTCACCATCATCTCATCTCTACATAAAACTCTGTTCCTAAACTGTACTGGAAGATCTCTGTATTTCCTAACAAATTATAATGTGGTCTTTCTGTTTTTGGTGCTGATCAGATCATTTAATCTTGCATTGTTGCCTTTGTAGTTCTGCTGCCAAAATCTTACGCAAACAGTTGATTATGACACTTTTATCCCAATATTTTGGTGGTTGTTGGTGATTTCCTTTCTGACACTTATTTTAGTGTTGCTTTTCACAGCTCTGGTAATTATTCTGGCATCAACTGCTGTTGTTTTCCTCGGCTGACCTGGTTGTTGCCAATTGCTGAAGACGCATTTGGTTTCTTTATTTTTAAGGATATTCCAAACTGTTGATTTGGCTGTGCCCAACTTTCGTGATACGGTTTTAATTAAGTTCCTCTTTTCTTAGAATCCAGATTGTTTACATTTTGTTTGAAGAGGTAGCTTCCTAGTATTCATATTGGATTGCGCCTACATACACTTAAAGCAAAGGATGGAACCGATACTACACTCTCACAGCTCTTATTTGTGTGAATAAATAATGCGGTAGGCAACACCTGACCAATTACTAACAACTAAGCCAATTGTCTCAATGCTTATTATCTCATTAAATTGGGCAATTGAACTTTGACTGTGGTGTTGTTCTTAGTTGGTTAAACATGTATTGAAACAGACATAATTAAAAGCTGACATTCTGTACATTTGCCTGATTCATCTTTAAGAAAGTACATTCTGTGCTTTTGCCTCATTCATCTTTGCCTCATTTTATATATTTAAGAACTGCCTTGAGTGTACTGGGAAAATTGACCTTAATACCTATGAAGGTCACTGTACAAACGCTAAGTTCTGACTTTGGTCAACAATATACCTGTGTTACAACTGTGGTCAACTACATTTCTCTGTGCCCCATCTCTGAACTAAAACACCTCTGTGGTCCATCTCTGGTCTAAAACATATCTCTGTGGTCCATATTTGGTCTAAAACATATCTGTAGTACATCTGTGGTCTAAAATCTATCTCTGTGGCTCATCTCTCATCTAAAGTATATCTCTGTGGTCCATATTTGGTCTAAAATCTATCTCTGTTGTTCATATTTGATACACTACTACACATATCTGCAATCCATTAATGGCCTATTAAATGTCTCTTTGGTCCAGATTGGGTCTAAAATATATCCCTGTGCTCCATCTTTGGTCTAAAGTATATCTCTGTGGGGTGTTGTCTCTGAACAATGTAGCTTGCCCAAAATGAAATAAAACACGGTTCTAAATGAATCTACATAGTCCTAACCACTCCTCTGTGTCTGTCCCCAGGCCAACAGCGTGGCGGCGCGAGAGCAGTTGTCTCAGAGCATGAAGGACCTGACCGCCCTCTTGGCTGAGCGCCACGCTTCATTGGCTCAGGCCCTGGAGGAGGCACGTCAGCGACGGGAAGAGGCCTTGGCGGGCCAGGTGGCGGAGAGGCGGAGCCTGCTGGAGCACGCGGGCCTCATGGCGTTCTCCCAGGAACTGCTGAAAGAGATGGACCCACCCTGCTTTGTCCAGGCAGCGCGCCAGACACACAGCAGGTAAAAATTATGTCTGCAAAGTGCAGAAATTCACCCTATTTCCAAACCAAAATCACCCTTTTCTCCATAGGAAACTGTTCAAAAGTAGGTTCTATGTGGAACACAGACGTTTTGATGTCTGTTGTTATTTCTGTTCCTTGGTTTGTGTTTTCCTATCTTAGTGTTTCTTCCCTCACCCACTCCTTCGTCTACTGTCAATTGTCTATGCTTCCTTTCTGATGTTTGTGAACAGTGTGTAAAGCAGGCTAGATCTAGCAAGCTTTAGACCAATATCTTCCTTGATCAAATCCCTAAGGCGGCAAAGGTGAAATATCTGCTGTTCTGTCCTTGACAGTTAATACTTGTAGCTCTCCACCCCTCGCAATTTCAAATGGACCTTGTGTTCAATAGACGACTTGGTGAATAGAATCAGAAATTAAAAAACAACACTTTCCTTTCACTGCTCGTTGCACACACTCATCCTCAGCAAATAAACACAAAGGACCACAAGAGGGAGCCAGTAGACCTGGTGGACAAAGATGACATTGACCGAGCTCCAATCAGTACATTCTGGATAATATGATAGACATATGCAATGTAAAACCAACATGCTTCTCCGGCATGTAGTATTAGAGATGAAGTGTGCTCTATTTTTGGAATTGCTCAAATAAATTTTGAACAGCATTTTTCAGGCTAACTCCCTCATCTGCCTTCCAACCCCCACCTGGTCTTTTAAGGTTATCCACATCCATCGAGGCGCTGCAACGTTTCTCTCTTGCTGCTGATCCCTCCTTCAGACACTTTCAGCTGGACGTCTCCAAAGAGCTCAGACTTCTCACGGAGCTGCAGTTCATCCAGGGTGAGACAGGTGGAGAGGAGGAGTGTGGAAGGAGCCTGAAAGGCCAGAAAGGGGACACAGCCATTTAGAGAGGGAGGAACGAAGGAACAGGTCATAGATATATTTAGGAAGGCCGAGAGCAGGGTTTGAACAAGGTATTGAAAAAGAGGATTTAAAGAGACGCTCTGGAACTACAGCTGACCGTACAAGTATTTGTTAAGTCTTCCACTTTGGGCTGTATGTGTGAGTTCATACATGTAATATAACAACATAATGAGTTCCTTACCTCAAATTGCCACGACATCCCTTCTTTGAAAGCAACAGTTTTCTGGAAAACACAGAGCTAATTTTCCCCATGTGGGTCAACTTCGTAGCACTTTGAGTTTTTGCCAATAAGCATCAGCCTCTCAGCATTTGAGTGACACAGCAAGATGTTAAGAGAGAAAGAGAGCAATTATGTATTGCACAAATCTTCACAGCACCACATTTTCAGTGACCCGTTTTGATTATTGAGCACTTCTTTCAGAATTACTGGCTCACATATACAGTCTGTCATGAGGTCTGTATTCTGTAGACAAATGTCTACAGAATACAGATATCATGTGACATTTCAGTGGCCATTAAATGTAATTGCATATACAGTTCATAGACTGTCATAGCACTGCATCATTCTGTCTGGCTGACCCATGTTCCTGACAGCACAGGGAGAGCGTTGGTCTCTGCAATATTCGCTCAGTGTTTTGATTGATTCTTGTTTATGAGCTGTTTGCATGGGCAATGCTGCAAGTGTCCTCACCGAATATTTTAAAGTAAACACGATGGTTTGGTTTCATGAGGCAATGCTTTAGTTAAACATAGATCAGGATTTGTTCAATTTGAAACTAGCTAACCAGCGGTGTGTGTCGCCTTCTTTATCAGCGGCTCTTGCTGAAAACACAAAACCCACTTTCCAGACTCTGAGTCAGAGGGATTTATAGTCATACGTCAGTCAGCCAGGTTATGCTTGACTAGCTACTGTTTAGAGAATTGGATGTTTGTTTGTCTGTATTGTCTGACCTGACAGCTGTGATGTTTCTTCAGCACCCCTGGCCCCTGTGATTGACACCCAGAAAACCCTGGCCTATGACCAGCTTTTCCTGTGCTGGCGGCTGCCTCCAGAATCAGCCCCGGCCTGGCACTTCTCTGTGGAGTTCCGTCGACGGGGGGTGGTCCCAGGAGGCGGGTCCAGAGGTGGTGTCCAGGGGAGATTGGCTACGGCGCGCTGGGGCTGGCAGCGGCTGGAGGAGGTGGCCGGGACTAGCGCGGTGATTGACAGGCTGGAGATGGACAGTGTGTATGTGTTGAGGGTGAGGGGCTGCAATAAGGCGGGCTTCGGGGAGTACAGCGAGGAGGTGTACCTGCATACCCCCCCGGCCCCAGGTGAGGTTCTTACGCGCTGCTCTGTGTTGCACCACAAACACACATGTACACGCGTGATAATAGTCTCCAGTCTTAGTGTAGCTGATAACGGTTTTCGTGGAGATCAGTTTGATGACTCTTTTATCTCTTTTTCTGCCCATTCTTCATTCTTCTGTTTATCCCTTTTCATCTTCCTCTTTTCCTTATCCCATTATCTAATCCGTCTTCTTACCAATTCTCATTGCCTGTTATGCTCTTTCTCTTCTCGTCACACTCTTTCCTTCGCATACTAGCTCTGTACCTGACTCACAACATTTCATCCTCTCCTCAATTCTGTCATTTTCTGCTCCCAGGTCCACCTCCCCAGTCCTCCTCTCTGCCTTTGCCTGTTAGTGTAAGCATCAACTCTTTTGTCTCCCATCTCGTGTTGCGTTGCACATTGTCCTACCTCTTTATACATTTACACCTCTTTTCCCAGCCACCCTCTTTCAACCCCTCTCTTTCTCCCAGAATGAGATCTCATAATATGTGATAGAGGTTTACTGTTTGTTAAAACCCAAGGCTTAACAAACACAGAGGCCCTGTGAGCACAGGACACTGAAAAGACGCTGAAAATAGGTCTTTTGAGTTAATTTGCTCGCTGGGCCGTTGGTTGAGATCCAGGCTAATAGGTGGTCAGTGTATCCCCTATGTCCCTCTGTAAACTATTCTCTCCTGCTATATTTCCCTCAGGAATATTAACCCCAATAAACTCCCAGTTAAGAAGAGATGCATCTCCACCTCCTGCACTTCTAATTGACTTTCTCATTTAAGACTGTTTTCTATCCATTTCCAGTATGTTGATGAAAGGCAGTTTGCCATTTCCTATTCCTTGGGAGATTCTCAAGTAAAATCTCTCCTGTTTCTCTCTCCTTGTCTCGTACTCAAAACCCATTGGAGAAGTTCAAAGGGCAGCGACCACGCCTCTTCTCCTCCAGTGGCTTTTGAGAAGGAGATGAGGACAAAGCACAAGAGAAGGGTGCTGTTGAGGTGTCTCTCCTCATTCCAGAGAAGATGCATGCCAGCTCTCTCTGCTCCTCCTCTGTTAACCCTCTCAGTTCTTTCCTTGTTGCCCTGATTGGATATATTTCTCCTCAATCCGTGTATTTACCTCCTTTATGCTTTTCGCTTCTTTCCCATGTCTTCCTTCGCTCCTCCACCGAAACCTGCACCGTATTCCAACTAAAACCATCCCTTTCCCTCTTTCCTGCAAATGCACTCCTCCATTGGCCCTTCCCTCTGTCCTCCCTCCATCTCCCTCTCCTCCTGCACCCCTGCCCTTCCCAGTGTTAAATTTCTACTTGGACTCTCGCTGGGGTCTCCATGCCGACCGGCTGGTGGTGAGTAAGGAGCAGCGCTGTGCCCGGAGCGTCCCTGGGCTGTCCCTTCTGCAGGCGGCCGACAGAGCTCTAACTTCCTGTCACCTGACAGCAGACCTGCTGGTGGGCGATGTGGCTATCACCCAAGGCAGACACTACTGGGCATGCTCAGTGGAGCCCGGGTCTTACCTGGTCAAGGCAAGTTAAACGTCAGGGAGTTGCGGTTCCATGACAAATTCATGTTATGGTGAACGGGGTTGGGACTATTACAAAAGTAAAGTCTTATATTAACTATTACTAAAGTTTTATAACCGTGAAAAATGCCTTGAAGTTTGACTGGTAACTTCAATGTTTTAAGATCAGATTTCAGAGCTGGCAAGATGAAATATATTTTTTTTGTCCCAGAACAAGGCGTTTAAAGGTGCATGGTTACATGATCGTCCATCTAAAATCTATTTCAAGCTGAAAAGCCCTCACAAACAAATCAATGGTTTCGAATACAGCCAGGTAAAACATAGAGAGCTGTAAAAGAAACCTAAACTTTTTTAGTGATTGCTGGAGATACGGTTGTTTGAACAGTGTTCTTTTTAATTGCTCTAAGGTCTTTTTTCTACATGAAAGTATGTTCTTTGTCATGCTTGCTTGGTAAAATAAGAGTTTAAAATGTTTAACAATGGTGAAAGAAGTAATTTGATACACTTTGCATTAAATAGATTTTTTAGTTAACAAACTGTTACATGCACTCATTTAAGGACAATTATGTCATTATATTATGTAGGCCTATACAAAAACTGCCTAATAAAGACAGATATATCATTTTATTTTGAGTTTGGTTTAACAGTGTTCGCTCTAATAAAAAAAAAAACACTGACATTTGTCATCTTCCTCACTAAAGAAGTAGTGGTGCGTAACATTTGTAAAACGTAACTTGGTCAGAAGCCATCCGACCCAGAACAAAACCTACTCCCAAATATAGTATTTTGTTTCAAATATTGAACGCAAATGGGCACTACAGGATTTAAAACCAAAGTTTAAAAAAAAAATTGTTTTAAAGTTTACGAAAATGAAAAGGCCTGAACAACGAACCAAAGGCATAAATGCCCATTACTCATTTGCCCCCGAGCCAGAAAAGCTCTACTTCATCCATTGCTTGGATGAAGAAGCCAGCACACAGTATTCCAACCTACCAGCTTTGTATCAAAGACAAAATCTATAATGTGACACATTACTCCGTTCTAGATATGAAAATAGCTGCCAGATCTTATCAAACTTGGGTACATTGTTACTCTGCTTATATCAAATTCTCAACAAAAGAAAATGTCTGTATGGGAAACAGTTCAATTCTAGGGCGTGGGGAATGTAATTATTGCACCAACACTAAGGGAATAATAATAAAAAGTATTAGTATACATCTGTAACAATAACATATCTGACTAGTCAGCCGACTGAGTTAGCTAACATTATCTTCACTAGCTAATAAAACACTGCCTGTGTCTAAATCAGGTTGATGATATCATGATACATGCAAAGGTGTTTTCTACTTTTTATATTTAACGACTTTAGCATTATCAGCGTATTTCCAAGCCTTTATGTAACTTTGTGCCCAAACATTTGACATATAGAGGTGCAATCTATATACAACATTTCTCAAATAAATGTGCTGTATATCATTTTTTGCTGTTACTGCATGCAGTTTGAATACTTGTGACAGAACACAGACAACTTAAATGGAAGCAGTCCCAGGCTGATGTATGTTGTGCACAATGAAGCAGAGGAAGAGTTTGAGTCAGCAGGCAATGTTGCAGGCTTTTTCAAATGTCTTTATCTATTTTATAGGTGGGAGTGGGCCTTGAGGCCAAACTACAGGAATGGTTTCACCTTCCCCAAGACATGGCAAGTCCTCGGTAAGTCGCTATGGATGTTAAGCTATAGGGTCCACAAAGGGTATGGTGTAGTGAATAGAAAATATGTTAAGTAAAGACTGTCTTTTATCAAGGCCTACAAAGCATCTTATAATTGAATTGCTGGTCAAGGATTCTTCTGAACATGTTCTTATAAGGGTTTAGGAATAGGAGTCCTAATTGTGTGTGACCCATCACTCTCTTGCATATGTGTGGGGGTGTGTATGACTAATGTCTCTCTTCACCTGTAGCTATGACCCAGACAGTGGTCATGACAGTGGAGCAGAAGACTCGCTGGAATCCCCTCCCCCCTTCTCCTTCCTCACCATGGGCATGGGGAAGATTTTCCTGCCCCAGTCCCTGAATCAGCATAACAACCATGGTTGCCCCGCCAACGGCACCAGCCCTCGCCGCAGCCCCAATATCGCCAATGGCACCAGCCCCGCCTCTTCGCCTACGGGCCTCACCTACCCCCTGCCTCCAAGGCTAGGGGTGTGCCTTGACTTCGAGAAGGGTCGTGTCACTTTCTATGATGCCCACTCACTCCGCCCTTTGTGGGAGGGGCCTGTTGACTGCTCCGGCCCCATTTGCCCAGCATTCTGCTTCATTGGCGGAGGGGCGTTGCAGTTACAGGAGCTGGTGGCCAACCGAATGGCAGACCAGACACCGGTCAGGAGGGTCACCATTCAATCGCGTGTAACCAACCTTAATAATTAAGACAGGATATACAATATTCCAAATGCTGTAGTTTAGCACGTTTTCACATTTGAAGGTAATTTCTAATTGAGCCAACATCTGAAGCCTCTCAATGTAAATCTCTGCATACGATTATTCTCAACGAATTCCTTGTCCTAATTCGAATTGAATAAATGGACATAGAATGTAAACTTTAATTTGTTAGCTAATTAGCAAAAAGGTTAACAACCTCAGAAATGTTTTTTTCTTTTGTATTTCATTTGTATGAGAATTAGATTTTATTGCAACCAATATGCAAATGTAATTAACTTTATTACATAATTCTTTTGGTTTACACATATTATTTTGTTAGCAATACTAAATTGCCTCAGTAGGGGATGGCAAATTACACGTACCACAGTTGTGTAATGTGTCATTATATCTTTGACGCTTGGTCTATTATCCATGCTATACTGTATATATTTACGGTATATATATATATATATATATATATATATGCAAGAACATATTTCTTTTACATATTCTTTTTCAATCATGTCTTGTTTTATTTATGTGTTTTTTTATTCTCCCAATGTAAAAAATCCTCCCTTCATGCAATGTCTTACGTGATGCTATCAGATATAAGACAACACCCTTCACCCTATACTAACACACTTTAAAAATGTACGTCTGTGTTTCACCAATTGAAACATTTCCAAACGAATACTAAAATCTTCACTCTAACCTTCAAACCTTCAAACGCTTAACAAATGGATTCTACTGTTGTAATTAAGTAAACGGCAGATTGAGTTCGGACATTAACATATACGTGAGCCAATTCGCTAATTAGCAGCTGAATAATCCCGCTTCTGCTTTGGGTCCCTTGGTCATTTGCTTCTTGATTACCGTGTGCAATGCTTGTTTTTCCATTATTTTACGTCTGCATTATGTGTGAGCAAGTGAGACTGAGGTTAAATTTACGTACTTATTAATCACTTGGCTGATGATAAATTTTGGCTTAAAGTGAGTAAAAAATTCCAAGCAGGCTTTATTGTATATTAATGAGCAGTGCTTATGATTTTTCCTAGAAATATAGATTGTGGACAAAATGGTACCCTTTTCTCTTTATAGTGCACTGCTGTTAGACACATAAAGAAGAAGGTGACACTTAGGACACATGGAATATGCACTTCCCCTGCTGGCAGAATGTTTGTAAAACAAGATAGTTCAACAATGTACACTAAATAAACAAATAGTCTGAATGTGGCAAAAACCTGTCCTTATTATTATGTGGGTGGTCACTGTAATACTAATTGTAATAGTGGCTGTAGTAGTAGTAGTACTAGTGGTCATAATAGTAGTGATAATAGTGGTATTAGTAGTTCTAGTAGGAGTATTAGTAGTAGTAGTAATCACAGTACGGGTCACATTTTACAACTCTAAACTTGCTAACTCCTAATTAATGATCATAGTACTATCATGTACTATTGATTAAAAATGTGTTTCCATATTTCTTGGAGATGGAACTACTGCACGTTTTGAGCGATAGCTGTGCAGTTATTTCTCTTTACCACTAGACAGCAGCAAAAGATTCCAACGAAGTCTCATTAAGCAGTAGATATCTAACACTAGGTCTCTGCATGCCAAGTACTCAGATATTTTTTTTTCAACTAAATTATGTTCTTGGGAGCAATGCCATAGGGGAATCTTCTTGGTTGTCTGAGTAACAGTATACATGCTTGCTACTATTTTTGAAAACAGGATGTTACTCTAGCCTTTAAACATGATCTGTTTGATGCTCGAAACACAGAAAACACTCAAACACTAAAAAACATTTTTGCAATCAGTCAGCACACAAAACACCATATTGACAAAGAAAAACACATTTTAGAAATTAGTAAAATACAAAACTGAAATTTCTCATGTGCGTAAGTATTTAGACCATTTGCCATGACATTTCATGTTAAGCTCACATCTATTCTGTGTCCTTTGATCATCATTGAGAACTTGAATGGAGTAGAACTTTGGGAAATTGATTTGATTGGACAAAGGCAGATTAGTGTCTATAATCTATATACAGTTAGGTCTGGAAATATTTGGACACTGCCCCAATTTTCATCATTTTGTCTCTGTACGCCATCACAGTGGATTTGAAATCAAACAACCTAGATGGAATTCGAGAGCCGACTTTCAGCTTTAATTCAAGGGGTTGAACAAAAATATTGTATAAAACGTTTAAAAATTCCAACCATTTTCATACCCAGTCCCTTTATTTCAGGTGCTTAAATGTAATTGGACAAATCAACACAATCATAAATAAAATGTTCATGTTTAATACTTGGTCAAGAATCTTTTGCAGGCTCTGACTGCTTGAAGTCTGAAACGCATTGACATCCCCAAACGCTGGATTTCCTCCTTTTTGATGCTTTGCCAGGCCTATACTGCAGCTGTCTTCTGTTGTTGCTTGTTATTGGGTCTTCCTGCCTTTTTTTGTCTTCAGCAAGTGACAACTCATGCTGGCTCATGTTGAGATTCAGTGATTGACTCTGCTATTGCAGAATATTCCACTTCTTTGCCTTAAAAAATCCTGGGTTGCTTTCAAGTTTACTGGTTGATCATCTGTCCAAATAATGCTGTTCCAGAACTGGGCTGGCATTTTTAGATGTTTTTCAGCTAAATCTGGCCTTGTCTTGAGGCTTATGAATGGTTTGCACCTTGTTGTGAAACCCTCTGTATTTGCTCTTGTGAAGTCTTCTCTTTATGGTAGACTTGGATAAATATATGCTAAATATTGTGACAGGTTTTTTCTTTACCATGGAACGGATCTTATGATCATCCACCACAGTTGTCTTCCGTGGAAGTCCAGACATATCGTGTTTCAGAGCTAACCAGTGTGTTTTTTTTCTTAGAATGTACCAAACTTCTAATTTTGCCACTCCTTATGTTCTTAATGTCTCTGATGGATTTATTTTCTGCAGCTTGAGGATGGCCTGTTTCACTTGCATTGAGATCTCCTTTGACTGAATGTTGTGGGACCACAGCAACAGCTTTCAAATGCAGTTGCGACACCTGGAATCAACTCCTGAACTTTTACCTGCTTAATTCATGAAAAATTACAATGGAATAGCCCATGCCTGTCCATGAAACAGCTTTTTAGTCAGTTGTCCAATTTCTGTTGGTCCCTTGAAAAAGAGGGGGCTACATATTAAACAGCTGTAATTAGTAAACCCTTCCTCCAATTTAGATGTGAATACCGTCAAATTAAAGCTGCAGGACTACACCATAAGCCAATATTCATTATTTCACTGTAACTTGAATATACTTTGGTAAACAGACAAAATAACTAAACTTGTGTAAGTGTCCAATTATTTCTGGAATGAACTGTAAGCTCACACTTTTCCACACAAGTCCAAGGAATTCTCTGTAGACCTCTGAGATAGCATTGTGTCAAGGCATAGATCTGGGTAAGGTTATAATAAATTGCTTATGCATTTACAGTTCCCAGGAGCATAGTGGGCTCCATCATTGTGAAATGGCAGACGTTTGAAGAGATGGGAGAAAAACCTGCCATCACTGCAGCATTCCAGTAAGGCCTTTGTGACTGAGTGGCTACACAGAAGTCACTTTTGAGTTAAAGGCATATGATATGCTGCCTGAAGGACTCCAAGACTATGAGAGAAAAAAATCTCTGGTCTGATGAGTCCAAATTTAAACTATTAAGCCTGAATGCTAAGTGCTTCTTCTGGTGAAAACAAAGTACTCCATATCAACTAGATAATACCATCCCTATGGTGAAGCGTGGTGGTGGGAGTATCATTCCATTAGGATGCTTTTCAGCATTAGGAACTTGGAAACTGGTCACAATTGAGGGAGGGAAGGATTAATGCAGCAAAATAATAAAAGATTTTAGAAAGAAAACTGATCTAGAGCACACAGAACCTCACACTGGCGTGAAGATTTATCTTTCAGCACGACAACGATCCAGAGCACACAGCCAAGACAATGCTGGAGTGGATTCAGGACAAGTATGTGAATGTCCTTGTGTGGTGAAGCCAATGCCTGGACTTGAATCCCACTGTTTATTTGTGAGGAGACCTGAAGATTTTGGTTCACTGAAGCTTCTCATGCAACCTAACAGCTTGAGAGGGAAAGAATGTGAGAATGGGTGAAACTTCCCAAATCCAGGTGTGCTGAGGAAAGGCAGACTGTAAATGGTCTAAATACTTTCTGAAGGCACTGTATAATATATTGTATAATTAATTGTATCATATATTTTGCATCTCTTTTCCTGCATTTTTATGCTTTAACTGACAAAAAAAAAGAACAATAACGTTTTTTGATAGGAAGACCAGTGGGACAGATTCAAACACATGCTGCAGCAGTACATGTGCAATGGTGGCCCTATGCCATTTGAAAATTGTGTTATAAACCTGCAAAAGAGTATGCTGGGAAAAAAAATTCTTATGATGGGCTAAGTTTACATTAAACTAGTCACTAACAGCAACAGTTCTAAAAAAACGATTGAATGTTACATTGAATTTCTACAGTGTTACTTTACTTTCTGACTGAACACTATAAAATAATACAAAACCAGAAAAACCAAGCAAGCCTAGTTCTGCCAGCCCACAATAAAAAGTGTTGCCGTCTCGAAACCACACGGAGCTGTAAATTTGACCCGTCAGTATAGCCTCTAGTCTATACTAACACCTGGTATCTGTATATCCTGAACAAATCCTCTTTTGCCACCGGCTGTTTTAATAGTTCAAAGCAAATTTATTTTATTAAGCCCTTTTTACATCAGCAGTTGTCACAAAGTGCTTTTACAAAATACCCAGCCTTGAACCCCAAGGAGTGTTGAACTTCAGTGGCTAGGAAAAACTCCCTAAGGCCGAAATTGAGGAAGAATCCTAGAGGAGCCAGGCTCTGAGGGGTGACCAGTCCTCTTCTGGCTGTGCCGGGTGAACATATTAAGAGTCCAAATTGTAATAGTTAATCAATTGATGTGGGCTGAGCCCGGAGTCTATTTAAACATAGTCCAGATCGGTGGCATGACCAGATGGACAAGGACAGGGACACACGGGGGAGGGTGGGGTCAGCAGAGTGGCAGCTGAAATCGTCAGCTATCGTCTTGATCTGCAACACCACCAGGAGGACTTTGGACAGGGACAGCAATGAGTCAAGCCTGGTACTCCGCAGGTGTGGGCCAAGACCTCATGTACTCCTAAGTTTAAAACAACAGAAAACAGGGAACATTTTGACTCTACTCCCCCAGCACAATAATATAGCAGCGTAAGACCTTGGGGCTGAGACAGGGGGGTCCATTGACACTGTCAATGGGGAAGGCCTGGACAGGGCCAGACAGGCAGGAAATCAATCCACCCACATTGCCAAGCATCAACCAAATGGACACCCACCAACCGCAATCATCCTGAATGAGGGCCAAGTATTGCCAGCAGAAAACAGCCCAATTGCACCAGTGTGCAACAGAGAGACAACAACAAGCCAGTGACTCCGCCCCCGAACTGCATTGGAGTGAGGGCATCCCAGTGGCGATGAGAGCCCACCTGGCAAGACAGCAAGGGTGGACAGTATCAGGTCTTTCTGATCACCTTCACGCCCCTGGGGCAGACTACACTTAATCACAGACCAGGCTGAAGAGATGAGTCTTTAGTAGACACTTGAAAGTTTGCACGGAGGTTGCATTTCTAACTTTAATTTGCAAATCATTCCACAGTAGTGGACCTCTATGAGAAAAGGCCTTGCCTCCGGCTGTTTGTTTAGAAATTTTAGGTACAATTAGAAGGCCTGCATCTTGCGATCTAAGGTTACTTACAGGTATGTATGGCTGGATCATTTCAGCGACATAAGTAGGAGCAAGTACATGTTAATTGCCATTCGTGAATGACATTAATACAGTTAAACTGACTAACGTTTCTTACTAAGTTTACCTCCACCACAAATAGTATCCATGTATGCCATTTGTCACTGACCATTTTAACAGTGTATTAGCCAGTAATAAGCTATACCGGTATCTACTAACTTACTGAAATATTCAAGAATTTAACAATGGTTAGCGAGTTTGCCAAAGCATTTTAACTTAATGGTTTACATTTTTTTTCTTTCTTGGCAAAAAAAAATACATGTTTTTCTTTCATATGTGAATGACATTGATACAATACTATCAATAAAGGCGACGATACCTAACTTTTTTATCAAGTGAAAAGATGAGAGAATCGTGGAATCTACCAGAAATAATACATAATTTTGCTCTCAAAAGATTTGAACTTAAGTCCTCCACGTGACAGGTACTGTCTTTTCCCACAACGCCCATACCATTACATGTTCCGGCAGTGGCTAGACTGCAGTGAGGATTTTGTTAAACTGCCTAACGTTTCTTATTATTACGTTAACTCCCACTATAGCGTCTATGAACTGTATTGCTTTTGCTACTGGCTGGACTGAGGATTAACTTTTCCATTCCAAAACCGTCGTAATTTATCCCTATACAATTTCAGTGAAGGCTACCTATAATGTGGATACTAACGGATTTAGTCTGCAAAGTTTTGTCTATATGAAATAATTCACAACGCGTACATCGCTTCACCTGCGAGGAGATAGGAATTCAGGACCTATAGTTCATCCACATCCCTAACCAGTACGCTATTTAACAAAGGATAATCAGTCATTCAGTCAGACATTTGCTCTTCTTAGCTGGCTCCGCTTACGCAGTCTGGAAAAAATCCACATGTGTTAACATTGTGCATTGGCCAAGGTACTGTACATGTCGTGGCTCTCAGAATAAGACACATATATTATGATGAACATAGAAATTGTCTGTATGTGTAATTCGTCCTATCCCAGAAGTAATTTACTGTGAGTGTGGATTCCACATTAATATGTTTATAATAAAATACGTGATTATACATTGCACATTAATATTTTCATAAGTATAATGTTACTTATGCATTTCATAAAAAATATCCCCCACATACACTATAAAATGGACACATCTGCAGTCTTACATACATTTCAAGATCCTCAACATGACAAATCAAAAACCATACACTGAGAGATTCTTTATTGGGCAAAATTTTTTCAAGGAACCAGAATGCTGAGGAACCATGAGAAGCATACATTTTATCACTATAGAATGAGCCTTTTCATTAATCGGTTCAGTTATTCCTGAAATGAACTGCTGCTCTAGCTTTCGCAACACCAGTCTGACAGCTTCCAGTGAAGTCATTTGAGGTTAAATCAAACTGTTGGTTTTGTACAAAAGTTATATATACTGTAAATTCTATACAGCTCTGGAAAAGAGACCATTCCTAATTTTTCTTATATCAGCATCTCTACATGTATAGCAGCCATTCCATTCCAGTGTCTGTTGAATTCCAACACAGGCACATGCCATTTTACTTAATGAGGTACTGATTAGGTGATTTCTTGAAACAAATCAAATTTTACGAGGAAAAGTATAAAAACTACTGCTGTGGTTATTACTATCCTCTTGCAATAGGACAAGCTGGAAGGCAAAAACTGTGCAAGTAGGACCTCAGAGGTATATTGAATAAAAAAGATATTCAGCATGAACTATTCAGCATGACAAGAGTTGAAAAGGGTGAGTGAGGAAAAGAAGGGTTCAATTATGCTTTTACTGGCAGAGGGATACAGTGAGCGTCAGGTTGCTTCCATCCTGAAAATTTCTAAGACTGCAGTTCATAAGAACAAGGTCAAGCAACCAACATTGTGGACAACAAAGCTACAGATTGGCAGAGGGTGAAAACAACTGTCCACTGACCGAGAAGGCCGTCAACTCATTCTAATGTCACTCAACAACCATAGATCGACATCAAGTGACCTACAAAAAGAATGGCAAACAGCAGCTGGGGTGAAGTGCATGGTGAAGATGGTTTGAAACAGGCTCCTAGAGGCAGGGCTGAAGTTGTACAAGCCCTTCATCAGTGAGAAGCAGAGTCAAGCTGAAATTTGAAAGAAATCATGAGGATTTGACCTTAGAGGAATGGATTTAGATCATCTTCTCTGACATGTCAAATGTTCAACTTTGCCAAACACCTGTCATCTAACAGTTAGACAGACCTGGTGAGGCCTGCAAGCCACAGTGTCTGGCATTGACTGTGAAGCCAAGTACATGGGTATCCTGGAAGAAGACCTGCTTCCTTCTGCTCTGACATTGTTCTCTAACTCTGAGAATAGCTTTTTCCAGCAGGACAATGCTCCAAGCAACACAACCAGGTCAATCAAGGTGTGAATGGAGGACCACCAGATCAAGACCCTGTCATACCCAGCCCAATCTCCAGACCAGAACCCCATTGAAAGCCTCTGGAATTTGATCAAAAGGAACATGAATGGTCACAAGCCATTAAACAAAGCCGAGCTACTTGAATTTTTGTGCCAGGAGTGGCATAAAGTTACCCAAAGCAATGTGACAGACTGGTGGAGAGCATGCCAAGACGCATTGTTATTTTGACCAGTTATTTTCTACAAATACTCTAAATGACAATATTTGTATTTAGAATTTGGGAGGAATGTTGTCAATAGTTTACAGAATAAAACTCAAATGGTCATGTTACTCAAACACATATCTATGAATATTATAACCAAAGTAAAACCTTTTTCTTTCCTTTCCAAAAAAGTCGAAAAGGAAGGTTTTGAGTGAGGTGCAGTGGTCTCTTCATTGTTTCCAGAGCTGTACATATATACACACCGATCAGATCAGCCATAACATTATAACCACTGACAGGTGAAGTGAATTACACTGATAATCTCCTCATCATAGCACATGTCAGTGGGTGTGTTATATTAGGCAGCAAGTGAACATACTGTGCTCAGAATTTATATGTTAGAAGGAGGAAAAATGGGCAAGTGTAAGGATCTGAGTGACTTTGAAGGGCAAAATTGTGATGGATAAACGACTGAGTCAGAGCATCTCCAAAACTGCAGCCCTTGTTGGGTGTTCCCAGTCTTCAGTAGTCAGTACCTATCAAAAGTAGTCCAAGTGGTGAATCGGCGACAGGGTCATGGGCAGCCAAGGCTCATTGATGCACATGGGGAGCAATGGCTGGCCCGTGTGTTCCCATCCAACAGATGAGCTACTATATCTAAAAATGGTGAAAAACTTAATGCTGGGAGTGATAGAAAGGTATCAGAACAAAGCGGCCATTTTAGACTTGAGAAAAGTCATCTTACCATGAACTTAAATTAAACAATGTTTCATGGACTTCAGTCCATGTTAAATCAGCTTATCTCCAGCCTAAATTGAGCAATAAAGGATCATTTTCAGATACTGTAGTGGCGTAGAGTGATCCAGTGGTCTAAGCCGCTGGCTCCAATGCAAATCTGCTGCTGCAACATGCGTTTGTTTCTGATCTACTGCCCTGTTAGTGAAAACTATCTATCATTGCTAGCCTGGCTAAAAACGCATAAATTGCCCAAAAATATGTAAAAATAAGAAACACAGGGAGTGCAGAGGATTTAAACATTTTTAAAAGCACCAAGTGTCACGATGTGACGTTGTGGGAGTTAACGGACCAGGCGCAGGCAGGGGTAAAGGTCGGTGTAATATTCATTTTAAATAAACACAAACAGAACAGAAAGACACCAAGGGGAACAGAGGAGGAGCAGAGGAGAAACATTTAAACATATACTGATGACCTAATTGGGACCTGGTGTGAGAGACAATTGGAGACAAGACAATTGAAGGGGACCGGGATGAGTTCATGGCAAGTGGGAAGATGGAGAATGCAGGAGATGGCGGAGCAGTCCGTCAACTCACCGTCACACCAAGGAGCAAAACAAGAACATAGAACAAACGTAAAAACAGACCAGGATACAATCAATGACCAGCTAATATAGGAGGGAAGAAGGAACTTAAATAGGGATGATGATCTGGAACAAGGCTATAATGACAAGAAACAGGTGTCCATACTCTAACTGAGCGAGGATCTTACAGCCAGGACATGACACCTCCTAATTTGTGATTGTTGCCTTGCATCATTGCAGCAATTCATCAGCAGATTTGGGAATGTCGAAAATGTAAACATGTCCTGTGATTAAATTTTTTCCAACTTGTTTTGCTTTTATCGTTATGCTCAACCAGGAAGCATTTGCTGGTATATTAATGCTTGGAAGAGAGCATATTCTCCAGGCAACAACCACAACTGAGCTTGCACATTCATGACCTATGATAAGTGGATGCTAAAGTACAATGAGACAAAGACAGTCCTGTCAAACATCCACTCATCCAACCCAGTTGGTGCTGAGGAAACTTTTTTTATTAAGTTATTAGAAATGTAGTCATCTGAAATAATTAACTAGGCCCTAATATATACACGACTGGGTACATAGATGCATCGGAGACACCTATGACCCTGAGCATCCCAAACATCCTCAGTGCTTGTCCTGTCTGGTGATTGCGCAGGCCAATGAACATAGGGACATTTTCGGCTTTCAGAAATTATGTACTGCACTGGTCAACATTACTGCAGTCTGCAAATGCACACTACCCAAAGTAGTGTGCACTACCCTAAGTACACTTTTATTGTCCCCAACACAAGGTGCCCCAGTGTACTGATCATGAAGATAAGCTTTTCAAAATGCCACACCTGTCAGGTCGAGGGATTACCCTGGCTATGGACATGTAGAAACTAACAGGGAAACTATATTTGTAAACAGAATTCAAGAGATCTTCAAGATTGAACCATTTCTGGAGATCTTTTCTTTCAGCTGATTAGAAAGGGAACCAACACTTCACATTTTGCATTTGCTTTTGTAGTTCATTGAAGACATTTGGGTTTAAGATCAAAAGATGTGTATGAGACAAGAGTTCAGAATTTCAGCTTTCATTTCCTGGTATTCACATCTAGATGTGTTTTACAACTCAGGACATACCACCCTTTGTTTGAAACCACCAAATTTTTCAAGTGAGCAAAGCTATTGGAACATGTGACTGACAGATGCTTCTTGCTGCCCAGGTGTTGCCTTTTAGGTTGATTGTTCAAAAATTAAAGAGCTCTGCATGACTAGTCTAAGTTTCCATCCTTGGTTTAAACCTATAAAGACTGCATTTCTTGTTAAAGAGGATAAACCAACATGAAGACCAGAGAGCTGTCACTGGGAAAAAAGCAAGCCATTGTCAAGCTGAAAAAAGAAGGAAAATCAACCCAAGCCATTGGACAAACATTGGGCATAGCAAGCAAAACAATTTGGAAAGTCCTGAAAAAGAAACTACTGGTGTACTGAGCAATAGACATCGAACAGGTCGGCCAAGGAAAACAATAGTAGTTGATGACAGAAATATTGTGAGAACCCCAAAACATCAGTAAGTGACATTACCAATGACCTCTACAGTACAGGGGTGAAGGTATCACAATCCACTGTTCAAAGAAAACTCAGAGAGCAGTAATATAGGAGGCCACACCACAAGCTGCAAACCACTTATCAGTAGTAAGAATCGGAAGGCCAGATTGAAATTTGCAAAGAAGTACAGAGATGAGGCGCAGAAGTTCTGGAACACAATCTTATGGACTGATGAGACCAAGATGAATCTCTACCAAAGTGATGGAAAGGCCAAAATGTGGAGAAAGAAAGGAACTGCTTATGATCCGAAGCATACAAGCTCATCTGTGAAGCATGATGGAGGTAATGTCATGCCTTGGGCGTGCATGGCTGCTTCTGGAACAGGCTCAGTAATATTTAGTGATGATGTAACTGATGATGGTAGCAGCAGAATGAATTCAGAAGTGTACAGAAATATTTTGTCTGCCAATTTACAGAGAAATGCATTAAAATTAATCGGGAGGAAGTTTATCATGCTGTTGGGACAATGACCCAAAGCACACTGCCAACAAAACAAAGGAATTCATTAGAGGAAAAAGTGGAAGGTTTTAGACTGGTCAAGTCAATCACCTGACCTTAACCCAATAGAGCATGCATTTCACCTCCTCAAGTGGAGACTGAAGGGAGAAACACCCGAAACAAACAAGATCTGAGCTGCGGTAAAAGCCTGGAATAGCATCACAAATGAAGAATGCAATCACCATGTTTGGTGATGTCGATGGGTCGCAGGCTTGAGGCAGTTATTGCAAGCAAGGGTTTTACCACTAAATATTAAATGTTATTTACTTTAAGATTATTTGTTCCTTTACTTTTGTTCACCTAAAACGCATGCTTATCTTTTGATCTTAGACCCAAAAGTCTTCAGTGGCCTACAAAAACAAATGAATTTGCCTTGCCGTTCAAATACTTTTGAAGGGGACTGTATACATATCTGACAAGAATAGTCAGAAGACCAACAATCTGGAACCAAGCTTTGCAGCTTCCACAGCCACATTTTACATATGTGACATTTTAATATAGTCGAAGGGAAGGGAAAACCTAGCTCTCCTTTCCCAGTACTCTAAATGCTGAGGATGTATGACATTCCAAACTATACAGTTCATTTATAACAGATCTGAAAACACAGTTCAGTTATGAATGCAAAAGTCTGACTGTAAATTTCTGTGTTAAGCAGAAATGCATGACAGGGTGTGGCATATGGCCAATATATTATGACCGAGAGCTGTTCCTATATAAAATACAATATGGATTGCCTGAAAATAGTCCTTGCTGTGGAATATTGTCACTATAAGTCTGATATAACAAAGCTTTCAGTTGATCAATACACAGGTCTCATAAATATATAAAAACACCTAAATGTAGTGAGAAATGCCATAGTACAAATCATATGAATAAACTAAACATCTGCTATGTCATTGAACATTATTCACAGTCCCACCCCAGAGTACTAGACATGGTTCAGCATACAGTCAATTCTCAATACAGATTAGTGTAGTGAAAAACCTAACCGTTCTTTATGAAACCTCAAATGAAAATCCACATGTGTATTTAATTGGCTCCATGTTAAGGAGAAACCAAAGGGTGGTTGGGTTTGCTAGCTTCAGGCACAAAAGGGATATAAAGCGTAGACAAAAAATGGTACAAAGGCAACAGCAGAGTCATATATGTAGGTTCTTTTGAATTTCATAATATTAAAGAAAAAAATCCATAGCTTTATCTTTAATTCTCTTGTGGTAGAGGAAGGGGAATTGGAATGCATTGTAACGCTGTCCTCCCGTCTCTATTTCTCCCCTGCAATTCTTCCTCCTGTGGTCGTTGGCGTTGCCCCTCTCTTTTTTAGATTTTGCCTAAATGTGTAACAGATTGGGTTTAGGCTGGCTGGAGGTATGCAGCCACAACACCACATGCAGGGGCACCATGTAATCTTCCCACTAAGCACTAAGCACAGCATGGGCCTTCTTTAAAATACCTCCAGACGAATTACCACCAATACTTAATCTCTACGATCATCATTTAACATGTACAGACAGGGGGGATGTGGGGGAACTGGAAAAATCTTTTGATATTGTCTGAAGGCCTGGCTGGCTATGAGATCCAGTCCAGACAAGCTGTGTTCAAGGATACCATCTGGTTTGATAAATTATTTTAATCTGGTTGTTGAGGCGGGTAATCACACTATCCATACAAGGTATGTGTTAAACTACATACTCAAAGCCAATATAATTTGTAAGGCCAATCGCCCAATCCTTTTATAAAGGCAACACACCATAAATATTTTTTGCTCTAATTTGATTTAAATCCTTTGGACAACAATTAATATCTATTGATGTCTAATTGTATAATAGGAGCCAACAGCAGGTGTGAGAGAGTCAAAAATCAAGATGTGAGTCCTCCTTGGCGGATCTCGTCAAGCAATTCTTATTTCACTGACTACCCAAGCAGAAATTCCTTTTCAGCATGGACCCACTGAAGTACAGTACATTTCCTGACCAGCAACCACAATCAAGCTAGCAGGCACCCAAGCTACAACAAGCACGACAATTCATGTTAACCCTATCTAACATCCAACTGCCCACCTCAGGTGGCTTTGAACCAACATTCACCACCCTCTGCAGGACTTCCAGGCCCTGTTGTCCTGTTGCAATAGGAACTCCTGACAAGAATCATCAAATTGTTTTCCATTTTTCAAAACCCATAAAAGCTACGCAAAAACTGTTTCTCACCAACAAAGGCATGTGTATAATCTTTATTAACGCAACTTATCGTCCAGAAATGGAATATGTTCATTGTAACAGCATAACAGCTAAATTGATTAGAAAAAAACAATTTAGATCATTTTGTAAAGCAAGGAAGAAATTCAAACACAGATGGTTTAAAAAAATGCACAGAGATAATACACAGGTTTGCTTTTGACGAGAAATTTGTTTTTATATATCTGTACAGGTTTATTTAACTGCCATCAAACATTTTAAATAATTAATTGCAATGTAGTTCTTTTGTAGTTAATTGAGATTAATTGCAATTTTTGAATGTATTCAAATTTCGACGTTAATTCACAGCTTTCTATTTAAAAACAGTGCATTATATTTGAGACAATATAATGCACTCAAGACAGTGCATTATATCTGTGTAAACCTTTGAGAGTACTTGACTTGGAATGAAATCAATATAAGTTGTCACAGTCCTTAAATGTCTGCCCCTTACTTACCACAGTAACTGGCAGCATGTACAGCATTTCAAAAAGGTTGTTATTGTTACGCCTCCTCCTCCGCGAGCGCGCAGAGGCGGGCACTCGCGTCCCTGACAGGCGGGTGCTCACCAATTCCCACACCTGTTTCCGATCACAGCTCACACACCTGATCCCATTCTCCTCATTACCCCTCCGTATATCTACTACTCTCCGTCACATCTTCCCTGCCGGATCAATGGTCTCTGTTCTCATGCCATATCTCGCTCTTCATAAACCTTTGTCTCGCCTGTCCGTGCATCGACCGATCACCTGTCCCTGACCACTCTGCCTGATCCCCGCCCGTACTTCTACTCTCCATCCAAGTCCCGACTGCCCGCCCATCCCCGACTACTCTGCCTGTACCGATGCCACCAGTTCATGAGTCGCCTCAAGGCCCGTCCCCGACGACTCCACCTGCCACTCCCCCTCTCCTCTCCAGTCCGCGCTTGGATCCTTACCTGTGCCCGTGACAGAATTGATCCGGCAATCATAGATCCAGCGGATCTGGACGCTGTGCGTCAGGCTGTCTCCTCTCAGGGCACAGTGCTGGGCCAGCACAAGTCGCCGTTACAGGAAATCATGGGTTCCCTACAAGCCCTGTTGGTCAGCATCTCGGCAATACAGACCCTGTTAAGCACCCCCGTCGTTCCCTCCTTGGACGCGTCCACCGTACCAGCTGCGCCTGCACCATCAGAGCCCCGACCTATTCCCTCCCTGGATCGGGAACACTGGGTACCCACTCCGGAGAGGTACGATGGGGACTTGTGGTTGTGCCGATTGTTTCTTCTGCAGTGCGGTCTAGTATTCGCTCAGCAACCGAGGACCTATGCCACCGAAGGCGCAAGAATTGCGTACCTGATTGGGTTTCTCCGCGGTCCTGCCCTGGAATGGGCAACCGCCTTGTCGGAATGCCAGGACCCGGCAATTGAGTCTTACTCCGCCTTCACTGACGAGACGAGTAGACTGTTCGATCATCCAGTACAGGGAAAGGACGCATCGGCCCCCTATGTTCGCTCTGAGCCAGGCAAGGCGCAGCGTGGCGGAATACACAATTGAATTCCGCACCCTGGCGGCCGAGAGCGGTTGGAATGGGGAGGCCGTGATGGCGGCTTTCGTGAACAGATTCGGCGACCGCCTTAAGGACGAGCTTGTCTCCTACCTGGAACCGGACAGTCTTGAAGGTCTGATCGCCCTAACGGTTTGGATTGACAACCGTGCCCATCGTCACGTCAGTCTGTGTCGCCTAAGCCCAGACCCACTCTCCCTACTCCCACGTCACTCACCCCTCGTGGAGCAGAGGGGAGCTCGAGAACCCCAGGCCCCGAGCCGATGCAGGTGGGGCGGTTTCGGCTGGACGGGGTGGAGCGCCAGCACAGACGCGAAACCATCAGCTGCCTGTAATGTGGCAGCCCGGGCTATTACGTCACCACCTGTCCCCAGAAAGCGTGAAACAGGCGGGCTCGTTAGTAACTGGGGAACGACTAACGAGCCAGACCACGAATTCCACCTGTCCCCGCAAGCCATTCTTTGCCACCCTCTGCCATAACGCCAACGGCTCAAGAACCAGGCGCTGATTGACTTGGGAGCCGATGACAGCTTCTTGGACGCGTCGTTAGCCACTCAGATGGGGGCTGTCCACGGAGCCACTTCCGGAGCCCATCGAAGCCGTAGCTGAGGATGGCAGATGCCTGGCTAGGGTCACCTCTCGGACCGAACAGGTTGCTAATGTCGAGGAACCATTCCAAGACCGTACCTCTTCTCCTCACCAGCACCCCCCACATTCCGCTAGTTCTGGGGTCCCCTTGGCTGGTTAGGCATAACCCTGCCATCGACTGGTCCGTGGGCAGACACCTAAGTTGGAGCGTGGCATGCCACGCAGACTGCTGACAAGCAGCCTGCCCACCGACTGAGCCCAACCAGAATCCCAGTGCCCGGCTGCCCGACTTAACAGGGGTGCAAGCAGTTTATCACAATGTAGGGGAGGTGTTCAACAAGCGCTGTGCGCTCTCGCTTCCTCCACACAGACCGTACGGCTGCGCCATCGAGCTACAGCCTGGATCCACTTTCCCCAAGAGCCGCCTCTATAGCCTTTCCAAACCCGAACGAGAGGCCATGGAGAAATACATCAGGGAATCCCGGGACTCAGGATGTATTCGGCCGTCCACCTCCCCTCTGGCAGCAGGTTTTTCTTCATGGGAAAGAAGGACGGCTCACTCTGCCCTTGTATTGATTACCGCAGATTAAACAACATTACAGTCAAGAATATGTACCCCGGCCCCTTGATGAATTCCACGTTCGACTCCCTGCAGGGTGCCTCCATCTTTACTAAGTTGGACCTCCGCAACGCGTACCACCTCGTTAAGATTAGGGAGGGGGACGAGTGGTTGACCTGGTTCAACACTCCTATGGGGCACTTCGAATTTTTGGTGATGCCGTTCGGCCAAACCAACGCGCCGGCGGTATTTCAGAATTTAATCGACGATGTGCTGGGCAACATGATAGGCTGGTTCGCTTTCGTATACCTGGACGATATCCTAATATCTCTAAGGACCCAACTGAACATGTCCAGCATGTCTGCCAGGTCCTGCACCGACTCCTGGAAAACCACCTCTTTGTCAAGGCGGAGAAATGTGAGTTTCACGCCTCGACTGTCTCCTTTTTGGGATAAATAGTTTCGCAGGAGCAGGTCCGGATGGACCCGTCCAAGGTAAAGGCAGTAGTGGGTTGGCCAACCCCGAGTTCCCGGAAGGAGCTACAAAGGTTTCTGGGCTTCGCCAACTTTTACAGACGGTTCATCTGGAACTACAGCCGGGTGGCCGCCCTGTTAACCGCCCAGACGTCGTGCGTAAAACTGTTCGTCTGGACGCCGGAGGCAGAGGAGGTTTTCAAGGCTCTCAAAGCCCGTTTTTCTCAGAGCGGCCCTACTTCGGTCCACCGGGGTCTACCAGGCGCAGACCAATCGGCACCGGGTCCCGGCACCTGCTTGCGCTGTGGGGGACAGGGTTTGGTTGTCGACTAAGGACCTCCCCTGACGCACCGAATCGCGCAAGCTATCCCCCAGATTCAACGGCTGCCTCAAACTGCCCTCTTCCCTAAAGGTCCATCCCTCCTTCCACGTGTCCTGCCTTAAACCCGTTCATCACAGCCAGCTCCTTCCTCTTCCACCTCGGCCACCCCCTCCTTGGATCATCGACGGGGGTCCAGCGTTTACTGTCCGTCGTGTCCTGGACTCTCTGCGTCAGGGTCGCGGAAACCAGTACTTGGTTGATTGGGAAGGTTATGGACCCGAGGAGCGCTGCTGGGTGTCCCATCGCCACATCCTGGATCCCTTGTTACCCCGGGACTTCTATCGCTGTCGGCCAGGTGTTCCGGGTGATCCGCCTGGGGGCGTCCGTCGGGGGGGGTACTGTCACGCCTCCTCCTCTGCGAGCACACAGAGGCGGGCGCTCGCTTCCTTGACAGGCGGGTGCGCACCAATTCCCACACCTGTTTCCGATCACAGCTCACACACCTGTTCCCATTCTCCTCATTACCCCTCCATATATATACTACTCTCCGTCACATCTTCCCTGCCGGATCAATGGTCTCTGTTCTCATGCCATATCTCGCTTTTCGTAAACCTTCGTCTCGCCTGTCCGTGTATCGACCAATCGCCTGTCCCCGACCTATCTGCCTGATCCCCGCCTGTACATCTGCTCTCCGTCCGAGTCCCGACTGCCTGCCTGTCCTCGACTACACTGCCTGTTCCCTGCCTGTACATCAGCCGCCAGCCCGAGTGCCGACATTCCGCCCGTCCCAACTACTCTGCCTGCCACCTGCCTGAACCGATGCCACCAGTTCATGAGTCGCCTCAAGGCCCGTCCCCGACGACTCCACCTGCCACTCCTCCTCTCCTCTCCAGTCCGCGCTTGGATCCCTACCTTTGCCCGTGACAGTTATGCTGCGTAAAATGCAAATAAAAACAGAATGCAATTATCTGCAAATCATTTAATCCCTATATTTAAGTGAAAATAGTACATTCCACTGTACAATTGTTTTTTGAAAAATATATGCCCATTTTGAATTTGATGCCAGCAACATCAATTTTTTTAGAACACTCTAAGCATTCGGGAATGGAGGAGACCAATTGCTGTAGTTTTGAAAGTGAAATGTATTCACATTCTTGATTGATAAAGGATTTGTAAAATGTTGTTGCATGTTTTGCCAAATGTTTTCAATGCGCACCATGCTGTTGTAATACGTGTGAAATGTGGTTGGCCTTGTCTTACTGAAATACGTAAGGCCTTCTCTGAAAAAGATGGCAGCATATGTTGCTCCAAACCCTATATATATTGTTCAGCATTAATGGTGGCTTCACAGATGTGCATGTCACCCATGCCATGTGCAGTAATGCCATACCATCATTGAGGTTGGCTTTAGAAATGTGCACCGTTAACAAGCCGGTTGGTACCTCTCCTCTTTCGACTGAAGGACTCTGTGTCCATGATTCCCCTAAATTATTTTAATATTTTGATTAGTCAGAACACAGGACAGTTTTCCATTTCACCTCAGTCCCTCTTAAAGGAGATTGGGTCCACAAAATGCGGCAGCAGTTCTGGATAATGCGGGGTAGTTTTAAAAGGCATTTGTGGATGCAGTGACAAACTGTGTTCACAGACAATGGTTATCAGCAGTGTTCTTAGCCCGCGCAGTGATTTCCAGTACAGACTCGTATCTGTTTTTAATGCAGTTCCGTCTGAGGGCCCGAAGATCACAGCCATCCAATATTGGTTTTCAGCCTTGTCCCTTTCATACAGATATTTATCCAGATTCTCTGGAGCTTTTAATTATATTATGTACTGTTGATTATGAGATGCCCAAAATCTTAGAAATTTTACATTGAGAATATGTATTTTTAAATTGTTGCTCTATTTGCCCACGCACTCTTTCACAAAGTGGTGAACCTCTCCCCATCTTTACTTCTGAAAGACTCATCCTCTCTCGAATGCTCTTTTAATACCCAATAATGTTACAGACCTGTTGCCAAATAATCTAATCAGTTATGAGATGTTCTGCCATGTTATTTTCTTGTATTACGCAATTTTTTGGTTGCCCCTCTCCCAGCTTTTTATAAATGTTTTGCTGGCTTCCAAATCAAAGTGGGCATGCAATAACATTTTTCAATTTCAACATTTGATGTGTTGTTTTGTACTATTTTCTACTGAATATAGGGTTTAAATGATTTGCATATCTTTGCATTCTGTTTTCATTTCCATTTTACACATTGTCTCAACTTTTTGAGAAACTGGGTTCTATTTGTAGCTTATATGAATCTAAATAGTAGGTTGATGGTCTATGATTCCATAGTTCTACCATTTCATATTGGTATACAATAACTGCTACATTAGACTAATGAAAAAAAACTGATAACAGCCTCTCTTATTTGCAGAGGTACATAGTGTGTAGGCATTTAACCCACCGAATTACACCTGACCTTGTCCCCTGATATATTGTCAAGGTTTTGTCCTTTGATGTTTAGGCTGGTTAGATTGGGGTCTAGGTGGGGGCCCAATTAGTGTTTCTGGTTAGCCACAACCAAATACTCAAGATAGGCTACTTGATTAGGCAATGGCATAAGTTAGTCAAGGTGGCTTGAGATGATTATCTAAAAACATCAAACAGGGGTGATCTGTAATAGGAAAATTACGCAACTTTAAACAAGTATCAAGTCTAATTAAAATAGGCTGCTGGCATTTAAGTTGATGAATTCCAATTACTTGGCTGAGATCATGGTAGGCTACTGTCACATTGTTGGTAGCACTGACTGAGCAGACTGAGCGGATAACCTTAAAATCAAGTAGCTACAAATCTCATGTCTTTCCTCGGTAACTGAGAATGTTAATGTCTTAAACCAGGCCTGGAGAATAGGTATAGGATTGTTGTTGCTGTCAGTAACCCCCGTAATTGCAAAGGGGATTTTGGCAGTAAACGTTTTTGTTAGTATCTTCTCAAAACTCATTAACCCAATAAAATTATTTGCTTGGGAGGGGCTTAACAGGTGCTCATGAGAATAATGCCTACAGTACAACAGTAGCTAGCTAAGGGAAGATGGCAGCAAAATCGCAAAATTAAACCTTTCAGAAACAAGCAACCTTATTTTGGTATATCGTCATTATTGTGACCAGACTACACACAAGCTTTAAAAGATATAATAGGACCAGTAATGCTGAATGACAGGTTTTCTAAAGCAGTATGTGACTCATGTCGCAATCTTAAGCTAAAATGTAAAGGCAGCGTGGATGAAGTAGAACAAATTAGCGGTTTTGTGAGGCAAAAAGCTAATTCTAAACTCTGAATGAAAAGAGGTGGCGCGTCAGACTCAACCCCAAGATGGACCCAAATATTTTCTGTAGGAAGACATGCCAAAATCAATATTTTCCAAAATTGAATTTAAGCTGATTTATTGAAATTGCGTTATTGACAAAATGTTGAATAAGCACTATAAACCACAGTTCTTCCAAGATAGAATTGATAATTTCCTTCATATTTGCTTCTTTTCTAATGTGTTGTGAACGAGGTAGGAACTAAAAACGTTCAGGAAATGTGTTCTATCCAGTTCAAAGAAATAGTGAAACTATGTTAAGGACACCTTCAACAAGTCTGTGGATGGATTTAAAATAAATAAATATTAAATTAATAGTTTTCAGTCACGTGTTTGCTCTGACAGCCTAGCTATTAAAAAATGTCTATATGTTTAGATCACCTCACAAAACATGAAAAACAAAGGTATGCAAACACACGACAAGACTTAAGCTCTTGTGACCCATATACAGCACCCTCTGTGTTATTTACATAGTTAAAACCAGCAACATCCCTGCCAGAGCTGAACTTAGGGGATGTGTACATGCCTTGTGGAGAACCCATCCCCTTACACTGCGAACAATATGAAAACATACAAAAGTACAGACAGCTACCTGTATATTCGATCAGGATAGGTTGATAATGCCATTGTTTGGAAGGTGAAGGAAAATAAATTATTCATTGTCCAAGCGAAGTTGAGTGCTAATTTACCTAAAATACCATTGATTATATGGGTGATCAGTGTAGCGTATTGCAATCAGTATAACCCAGAATCATGGGACAAACGTACCGTTAATAATATAAACATTTTCCCAATGTCAGATAAACAATTCATACTGTTTAAATGACCCACCACTGACAGCCTGGATTGCCATGGGGAAGGTTGGATTGATGCAATTTTCTTCTGTATTAACTTAGTTAATAATTCAGCTAATGCTATATGTTTAACAAGAGAGGTTCCGCTAGCCTCAATAATGTTTGCTAAGCCATTGCCAATGCAATGGCATTGGAGGTCGGTGCAGTGGTGCAGACGAAAACAGAATGTCATTCATTACAATGATTACATGTAGATATGATTGCAAATATAATACATATTAGCAAATCAAATGGAACTGCAACTTTCTAGCATTTTGAAGTATAACTAGTAAAAGTTGTCAAGTTGTCAATAGTGGGCAATGGAATAAGAATTTGTTTTGCCTGCTTAATGGGCGTTCCCAAATGCATTCCCAAACACGTGAAACCATCAATAGAAATCTTGCTGCTGTGACTCACTTCTTTTAATACCTGGAGGCAAGATGAGATTGGAGGTGTGGCCTCGCGAGACTAGCTTATGCCACATTCTATTTACTTTGGAAATTGGAACTGGAAATGATGTCACACCAGAGTTAACCCATGTTGATCGCTTGCATAAAAGTTCAAGTCGGAAAACAAGATGGACGCCCTGATTAAAGCCTTTGTTGTGCTTGCCCTTTTGGAAAACATACAATGTTTTTCATAGTATTTTATTGTGTAGAAATATTGTGTGACCACTTTTTGATCAGCCATTCCGTAACTGGTATCCTGGACAGGCGAGTGTTCTTCAGAATATTGTAACGTATAACTATTAATGTAATTTTCCAATATAATTTATGACACAAGTCTGCTAAATGGCATAGGGTGCTGCCATCTTGGATTACATACTCGCGGCTAGTGGGGCGAGTTGGAATTCCGACTACAAGTGACTACAAACATCCGAGTACAAATGGAACGCACCACTAGCCTTAGCTAATGCCTTACTTCAATTTCTTTTTGATGACAGCAGAAAGACAGACAAAAAAGGATTGACGTAAGGACATTGTTGATAATGATTCTTATACAAAATGCAGAAATAATAAACAAATGAAGAAGTCATATACTTTATTTCTAAATCACATAAATCAATGTACGATTCATAAGGTGACTGAAGATATGTCACTTGCACAAAGCAGAGGAATAGAGGAAGGAAGAGGTGGAGGAACAGGGTGAAGGTTAGGTAAAACACTGCTCAAAACATTTTGGGTACACATAATCATCACAATTATAACAAGTCAATTAAACTTCAGGGATATCAGTCTGTCCAGTTAGGAAGCATACAAAATTGTGAATCAATGTCACCTGTTTTGGTGCAAATGAAAGTACCTGCAGCCTATTCAGGTTGCAGTTAGTCCAGCTCCTCCAGGATGGCACATCCATATGTGCCATTGCAAAAAGGTTGGCTGTGTCTCCTAGTACAGTCTCAAGAGCGTGAGGAGATACCAGGAAACGGGCCATTACATGAGGAGAGCTGGACAAGGCCATAGAAGGGCATCAACCCAGCAGCAGGACCAGTATCTGCTCCTTTGTGCAAGGAGGATCACTGCCAGAGTCCTACAAAATTACCTCCAGCAGGCTACTGGAGGTAGCTAACCATACCTGTCTCTGAGGGCCCTTGTTTCACTACTCCCTTGTGCTACATGTCTACTTCGGGAACCTCATTGCTGCTATCCCCTCATTTCAATTGTGCAAACTACCTTAAACATCCAACTTGCTCGATTGCACAGTCAGAATTGCCATTTGTTATTGCATTTGCTTCATTGCACAACGATTCATTCCCACTTGCACATACATATACATAATACTTGTACATTTCCTGCCCTCATCTATTTTCACTTCTGGTTAGATGCTAACTGCATTTTGTTGTACGGTACTCATACTGTTTACTGACAATAGATTTGAATATACTCTAATATATGTACCTACACGTCAGAGTATACATGAATTGGAAGTTTTTTTGGCAAATTGAAATACATTATTAACATATATGATAATGTCGTTTAAAATATATGTTAAGGTCTTTTAATCTACAGCTCTGGAAAAATGCAAGAGACCACAGCAATTTTGTTTCTTAAATCAGTCTCTCTACATTTAGGCCATTCCATTCCAGTGTCTTTTATATTCCAACACAGGCAAACCTTATTTTACTTAATAAGGTACTGATTAGGTGATAACCTGAACCAAATCAAATTTAACGAGGAAAAGTATAAAACCACTGCTGTGTTTATCACTATCCTCTTGCAATGGAACCAGCTGGATTGCAAAATCAGTGCAAGTAGTACCTCTGTCACGACCGCGCCTCCGCGATCTCGCTCAGCTTCCAATTACGCACCTGTTCCCAATCCACGATTACGGTTATTTTTTCTTTCATGGCATAACAACGTACATTTCTCTTTCATTTGTGAATGACATTGATACAATAACTATCAATAAAGGTGACGATAACTAACTTTTTCATCAAGTGAAAAATGTCAAAGAAAGAGACTGAATCTAAAACAAAAATCCAGAAAATCACATTTTTATTATTAATTTGCATTTTTTAACATGACATAAGTATTTGATCACCTACCAACCAGTAAGACTTCCGGCTCTCACAGACCTGTTTGTTTTTCTTTAACAAGCCCTCCTGTTTTCCACTCATTTCCTGTATTAACTGCAACTGTTTGAACTTGTTACCTGTAAAAAAGACACCTTGTCCACACACTCAATAAAACCAACTCCAACCTCTCCACAATGGCCAAGACCAGAGAGCTGTGTAAGGACATCGGGGATAAAATTGTAGACTTGCACAAGGCTGGGATGGGCTACAGGACAATAGGCAAGCAGCCTGATGAGAAGGCAACAACTGTTGGCACAATTATTAGAAAATGGAAGAAGTTCAACATGACGGTCAATCTCCCTCGGTCTGGGGCTCCATGCAAGATGTCACCTCGTGGGGCATCAATGATCATGAGGAAGGTGAGGGATCAGTCCATAACTACACAGCAGGACCTGGTCAATGACCTGAAGAGAGCTGGGACCACAGTCTCAAAGAAAACCATTAGTAACACAATACGCCGTCATGGATTAAAATCCTGCAGCGCACGGAAGGTCCCGCTGCTCAAGCCAGCGCATGTCCAGGCCCATCTGAAGTTTGCCAATGACCATCTGGGTGATCCAGAGGGGGAATGGGAGAAGGTCATGTGGTCTGATGAGACAAAAAGAGTACTTTTTGGTCTAAACTCCACTCGCTGTGTTTGGAGGAAGAAGGATGAGTACAACCCCAAGAACATCCCAACCGTGAAACATGGAGGTGGAAACATCATTCTTTGGGGATGCTTTTCTGCTAAGGGGACAGGACGACTGCACCGAAATTGAGGGGAGGATATATGGGGCCATGTATCGCGAGATCTTCGCCAACAACCTCTTTCCCTCAGTAGGAGCATTGAAGATGGGTCATGGTTGGATCTTCCGGCAAGACAACGACGCGAAACACACAGCCAGGGCAATTAAAGAGTGGCTCAAGGTCCTGGAGTGGCCTAGCCAGTCTCCAGACCTGAAACCAATTGAAAATCATTGGAGGGAGCTGAAAGTCCATATTGCAGTGTATGCAAACCAGGTCAAAAACTGCACGACATGTATGATCTCAATAATTGCAAACAAAGGTTTATGTACCAAATATTAAGTTCTGCTTTTCTGATGTATCAAATAATTATGTCATGCAATAAAATGCAAATTAATTATTTAAAAATCATACAATGTGATTTTCTGGATTCTTGTTTTAGATTCCGTCTCTCAGAGTTAAAATGTACCTATGATAAAAATTACAGACTTCTACATGCTTTGTAAGCAGGAAAACCTGCAAAATCAGCAGTGTATCAAATACTTGTTCTCCCCACTGTCGATACGGTCTGCTATCTCATTGGGTGATCCACCACCACAAAAAAGAATAGATGTTGCTGGTTGATAAAATAATACTTTTAATCTTATCATTAGAAAACCATTTTATGTAGTTTCAGATGTTAAATATTTGTGTTGATGTTTTAAATACATTTCTACAAGTAATTCTGGAGTGCACCCAAGCAGTCAAAGTTTTTTTACATCAACAACCAGAATGTGTCTGGATAGATATCTATAAATCTATGTAATTAATGATGATCAATGATTAAACAGATTAAACATGATTGTTTGTCATAGTATAAATCTCTATGAGAAAAGGTTACAGAATGGGGGAATGAAGGCTGGGTGTAAGGTCGGGTGTTTTGTGAAAGCACTTTGAGACAACTGCTGATTAATTTGATTGATTGATTGATGAAAGAAATGGTGATAAAACAGCAAGCTACTTACCATTGCTGTTCTGCTATCAGATATTTTCCTACTCTATGGATAAAGACCTTGAAAAGAAACCACTTTTAGACATCATCAGCCCAAGTGAAACTGACTTATCCCTTTGGCATTTGGATGACCTGTCTCATCCAATATACACAACAATTGTCCTAGCATCCCAGTGATGCCACCGTGTACACTATGACAGTCTATTATTTAGATTTATTTAACTTTATTGCCACCCAAACAGCAAATACAAGTTACAAAATATCATTCTTCTATTTATCTACCTTTTTATCTTTGTAAAAAACATTCATATGACCTATTGTCCCAATGCATCTCCTTCATCCTAGACTTTAAATTCTAATATGAAACAATTCATGCTATAACAAGCCCCTGGCTATGGCTTTGGTGGGAATGTTTAGTGTTTCATTTATCCATCCATCAGCTAGCGTGGCTATATTCCTGGCTCACGGAATAAAAATCAATCTTCTAAATGTTTTGGTAAGAGGATTTGGGAAGCCATTGCTGGGTCATCTTTACTTACTATAGCAAATGAGGGGTGACAGTAATACTAGACTCAGCCCATATGGTCACATACTGTTCCGTTGTCTCCTGAAGGCTTCTATATCCAGGAGGGAAGAGACATGGCTAATTCAATTACCGTTTACGCTGCTAAAGCCAAATCCATTTGGATTGTCTTTCAATACGTTTCCCTCCATACGTACAAGCTCAGCTTTAATTTTACACAATGAAGATGATATGACATTGTGAATGTCAATAGGAAAGCAGAAAACCAAGGTGTTTGTCTAGCTGCCATAACTATATCCTTAAGCCAATCAGTTACTCAACTAAAAACAATTTCATCAGCACTATGAAGGGGGATATTAGAAATGACCATCTTAAACTATGGAGTCAACCTTAATTATTGAACCACAGTGTGTAGAATTGAACACTTTTCAAAGCAGAACACCTAAACCAGTCTATAGCAAAAAAAATATCTCCATCATGAACCTTTCCAGTTAGTCAATTGCAATCTGGAAACAAATGCATTGAAACTCAAGCGTATGTGGTTAAACTGGGCCTCATTCTAAGATGTATTTTTCAAACTCAATGTTAACAGCCTTTCTGTGGCCTTCTGAAATAACTTTAAGGCTGGTGTAACTTCAGGTATTTTTCTTTTACGCCTTCCTATAACTCCGAATGGGTAGGATGTTATTGTTTCTACAGGAAGGCATGGAATATCGTTTGGAGAGCCTGATGACACTGCGTTAATCGTAATGCATGATGCGTGAACTATGGAGCTGAGTACAGGGAGTGGTGTTGGAACACAATTCTGAATAAGCAATGCATCCCGTCATAGATCTATACAGCAAGGTCCAGGGAGGCAGGGAGTTAGCTACATTTTTCAAATGACTTTCCCCGGTCAAACATGCTGCACAGACTGAAAAATCAACCCAACAGTCCCAGAGCTGTTAAAATTCCAAATCCCTGAAAAGTGAAAGCTGAGGCAAATTTGAGTGTCAACAGGGGATTTATAAACCGCACATGTTTCCCGGACCGCTGAGGCAAGAGCAGCTGAGTATACATCAGAGCAAAGTCCTGACCGCGTCGAACAACCCGTAGACACAAAGGACACCCACCCTGTGAGAAGGGCCGAGAGAGGAAGGAAAGGATCACGAAGAAGACAAATGGTGAGGATGGTGTGCTACCAAAAAGACTGAAGTCAGCCCAAGGAGGAGGGAGGGGTGGTTCAATCAGTTGACTTGACAGAAGAGCAAAACAGCCCAAGCTGTCTCTTTATAGTAACCTGGGATTTCTGGCCCTATCTGTTACAGTGTCAACACCTGACCCTCTCCAAACGCTCCCCGGGTTCACAGTTCAAAGATTGGCAGGTGCCTGTGGGGGCTCTGGGGCCGAGGGTCCAGGGGTCAGGTTTCTGGATGGTCCCGGGGGGGGGGGGGGGGCAGACGACACAATATACCCAGTGACCAGGTTAAATGCATCAATAGACAGGTTGAGAAAGTCCTGCAGTCCAGTCCAATTATCTGCAATTTGACTCACATGCACAGATCACACACACATTAACCCACAGACAAGCCTGTAAAAATCGCCAGCCAAAGTCGGCTTTCAGCGTACTAAAGGGTCTGGGACAGTCAAAATATCATAATCCTTTAACAGTTTACCTTTTAAATGTACATTTCTTGTTAAGAAAATGCTTTAATATATGAACTGAATAACACATTTATATAGATCGATAAGCCAGAACATTATGACCACTGACAGGTGAAGTGAATTACACTGATAATCTCATTATCATGGACCTGGCAGTGGGTGGCAAATATTAGGCAGCAAGTTAACATTCTGTCCTTAATGTTGATGTGTGTGAAGTGAGTAAAATGGGCTGGCATAAGGATCTGAGCATCTTTGACAAGGGCAAAATTGAGATGGCTAGATGACTGGGTCAGAGCATCTCCATAATTACAGCCCTTGTGGGGTGTTCCCGGTCTGCAGTGGTCAGTACCTATCCAAAGTGGTCCAAGGAAGGAAAATCGGTGAACCAACTACAGGTTCATGGGCGGCTAAGGTGCACTGATGCAAGTAGGGAGCGAAGGCTCTCCCATGTGGTCCAATCCAGCAGACGAGCTACAGTAACTCAAATTGTTGAAAAGGTAATGCTGGTACCGATAGAAAGGTGTCTGAACACACAGTGCATCACAGTTTGTTGCGTATGGGGCGGTGTAGCCACAGACCAATCAGGGTGCCCATCCTGACCCCTGTCTACTGCTGAAAGCACCTATAATAGGCATGTGAGCATCAGAGCCGGACCATGGAGCAATGGAGGAAGGTGGCCTGGTCTGATCTAAATTACATTTCTGTTTATATAATGTGGATGGCTGGGTGCGTGTGCGTCGCTCTCCAGGAGAACACATGGCATCAGGATGCAATATGGGAAGGAGGCAAGCTGGCAGAGGCTGTGTGATGCTTTGGGCAATGTTCTGCTGAGAAAATTTGGGTCCTGCCATTCATGTGGATGTTAATTTGACAGACACCACCTAACTGAGCATTGTTGTGGACCACGTGCACCCTTTCATAGCAACGGTATTCAGTGGTGGCATTGGCCTTTTTCAGAACAATGCACCCTGCCACAAAGCAAACATTTTCAGGAATGTTTGAGGAACACAACAACGAGTTCAAGGTGTTGACTTGGCCTCCAAATTCCCCCAATTTCAATCCAATCGAACATCTGTGGGATGTGTTGGACAAACAAGTCCAATCCATGAAGGCCCCACCTCACAACTTATAGGACTTAAAGGATCTGCTGCTAACGTCTTGGTGCCAGATACCACAGCACACCTTCAGAGGTCTAGTGGAGTACATGCCTCGACGGGTCAGGGCTGTTTTTGCGGAAAAGGGAGGACCTACACAATATTTGGCAGTTGGTCATAATGTTATGTTGATATGTACCGTTAAACAATTAAATCCTGTAGAGTATGTATGTATACAGTATATATATATTATATATAAACAGCTCAAGAAAATGAAGGGAACACGTAATCCTCAGTATAACACCAAGTCAATTAAACTTCAGGGATGTCAATCTGTCCAGTTAGGAAGCATAAGCAAATCAATGTCACTGTTTTGGTGCAAATGAAAGTGACAACAAGAGCACTTGAGAGGCAATAACTAAACAACCCCCGAAATGGAATGGTTTTGTATGTAGTGGCCACAGACAATTGTTCTCTCTTTATCCTTCCAGGCTGATTCTTCTCTAGTTTTATGTTTTGTTAGTGTCCTTGTCACTACTGGTAGCATTAGTCGGGACCTGCAGCCCATTCAGGTTGCATAAGTAGTCCAACTCCTCCAGGATGGAGGAGTTGGACTCAATGAGGGTAGCATGAGGGCCCAACGTCCTATAGTGGGACCTGTGCACACAGCCCAGCACCATGCAACTCAATTTGCATTCGCATTGGCAGATCCCTCATTGGCATTCCGTTCCCTTCACAGATGACAGCAGGTTTACACTGAGCACATGTGACAGACCTGAAAGAGTCTGGAGATGCTCTGGTGAACATTATGCTGCCTGCAACATCATGCAGCATGACCAGTTTGGTGGTCTGTCAGTGATAGTCTGGGGAGGTGTATCCTTGGAGGGTCGCACAGACCTCATACTAGCCATCTGTACACTGACTGCTGTTAGGTACCAGGACAAAATCCTCCGAAATACTCCTGGTGCAGGACAATACCCAACCTTTTGTGGCCAGAGTGTGTAGGCAGTTCCTGCATGACGAAGGCATTGATTCCATTTACTGGCCCTCCTGTTCCCCAGACCAGAATCAACCTGAGAATCTCTGAGATATTATGTATCGGTGCATCCGACTCCGCCAAGTAGAGCCACATACTGTCCAGGAGTTCCCTTATCCAGTTATGGCAGGAGATCCCCAGGACACCATCCGCCATCTCATCAGGAGCATGCCCAGACATTTTCGGGAGTGCATACAGGCACATGGGGGGCCATACACACTACTGAGTCAGATTATGAGTTGCTGCAATTCACAAGTTGGTACATCCTGTGATTTTGGTTATTTACATAGATGTTTGGTGTAGGTTTGAATCCAGCCCTCAGTCGGTTGGTGATTTTGGTTTCCATTTTGTTCTCAATGAATTACACAATGTACTGTAAAGATTTTGCTCTTTATAGTTCCTTCATCTATGATTTATGTGGTCCCTTAAGTTTTTGGAGCAGTGCATATGTATAATGATAGGATTGTAGCCTACTGAATTTAATACGATTATTGCTATAGATGTAATATTATTAATACTGTGTTAGTGACTCTTTCTCTCTTCAGTTTTGTTTAAAGATCCAATAAAGTCAAATGCCAATAAAGTTAGCGGCGACTTAAGCTAAAAGGATGATGTCATGTTCCATGAACAGGCTTAGTTACTATGCCCATAGTGATTGGCTGATAGGGGACGGGTCTCTGTCAGTGAATAAATCATAGTTAGAAGGATGTGTCATGTTCATATATTAAAATAAAGATATTCAAGTCACTGTTTTAACATAAAACAGAGAAAGTTTCACTGACTAGTCAAGTATATTTTCATCCAATTGTCAGCCTCTTACTTGTCCGGCAGCTCTTAAACAATTAGCGGACATGCATATAAGTATTGAGTTTCAGACTAGAACAACCATGGCTGTTCATTAGATGTGTGAACTTCCAATGTGAAAATTAAAACCAAAACCAAATTGGATGCAAGGACAGCTTTTACTTCTTGGCCTACATGTGCATGAAAGAAAGGAAATTATAATAAGAGTTGTGTTAAATTCTAAACCACTCCTGTGCAGAACCACCCATCAGTGTGAAAAGCATTGGCATTCTTTGCAGTCTCAGGCAAGGCAAATTGCCGAATTCAGTTGACAAATAACTGCCACGGGTAATAGGACATTAGGCCAATTATTTTTAACTACACTGCTAGACCACAATGCTTTCTCAACCAGTCAATGTATTTAACCAATCCAAAAAGGAACATTAAGGTATTTAAACATAAATGTACCTCGCCATACATATGTTCTCAGGCTATATTAACATTAAATATATATTTGGAAACATCAATCGCATTTACCTGAATATACTCAAGACTATCGCATATTGCTTCAGTGGTGTACAGTGCCCTTGGGCACTCAGACACCTGCTAAACAGGGCTGATTGGAGTCCTTTTGACTACCCCTAACTTTTCACAGATTTAAATTGCTTTGTGAAATTCACTTAGACCAAACATTTAGGAGTCCTAAATTTTTTTTACATATTTTAAAAGTTTTTCCAAAATCAGCAAGTTGTGAGATTCTTTCAGCCTTAAAGGGATAGTTCATCCAAAATGTTTATTTTTCTCAAAGTTCACTTACCAACAGACATTCCAGAAGGACTATAGAGTAATTTGTACAAAAAATAATTTGCATTATTAGCATTTTTCAAATTCATGAATGGAAACGCTTTGTACCATTATTGCAAACCTGCATTGCAAGTGGAAAACTACTCCAAAACATTTCAAACTACATTCAGTAATCTTTTTCAGTAGCATTGATTTTTTAAAACTGTACACTGACAAAACAGCTGTCAGAATTGTATGAATTCAAACTGGCCCTAGGGAACTATTTCCTATTGCCATCATACACAGCTTCGGTTCTTTGGCAGTGATGTCATCAAGGTGAGTGTGAACTTTAACCTCAACAAGCTATGTGAAGATAGATTGCTTTGCCTAGCTTTTTATAATTGCTGCTAGTATACTTATGTATATTATTGACATATTGTTTGCTATGTTTTTGCTTTATATATTTCTTAAATCATACTAAATGGATGACTTCACTGTGGTGGATGACACTATGCTATTCATTGCATTTGATAAATACATTTTTAACTGGATTTCTTTTTATCTAAGTATGTTGGCTTCTGCCTGCTCATGGATCTTGAGTTAATTAAATTCCACCCACTCAGAAGTTCGGACAATACCTCTGCCTATCCTGAGTCGTTTCGTGGGAAAATCAATAGAGCATCTTCACCACAGAGACCTACATTTATTAACATTATAATACAGAGGATTGTTCCACACATTCACTTTAAAGAGGACTAAAGGCAAATGCACTTCCATCAAGTTACCCATTTCAACCCATGGAGACAAGACAGATTGTAAGAAATACATCCGATTGCAATGTTATAATAAACTAAGTACACATTGCCTCCGGATATTCTGGGCAAAGGTTGGGAATTAATGTCTTCACCATCACCCCCCTTTAACTGCTCTCCAAGTTTCTATTTTTGGTCAATTCATCATCTCTGTATTATGGTTAGAACAAAAATGCAATATCCTGAGTCAAACATAATATATATGTATTTTTCTTTCTCTCTCAAGCAAATATGGTTTTACTGTCCGAGGTTAATATCAAAGATGAAATAGATTATTTGCTTTCTTGCTAGCGATGACTAACTTTCGTTTCCTGCGTATTCACTTGCTCTTCCCAAACAAACGTGTGAATAAATGTAATTGGGAACAGCATTGACTGGTAAACACAGGAAGTAACCGTTTATTTGAAATTAGAATAATATCGCAACATTTCAAACTTTATTTAAAGGAATACAACATTGTCATGTCCTTTGAGGTAAACAACACCACATGTCTTGGTTTGGAGTAGTTTTCACTTGCATTTCAACTTTGCAATAGTGGCACATACGGTTTCCATTCATGACTTTGTACAATGCTAAAAACGCAAATTACTGGCTGAGACAGAGCTGAATAATGGATTGTTTAAAAAAAATTACTCTATGTCCCTGAAGGTTCTAATTGGATAAGGGGACTGTCACCAACATATGATTTTTGGACAAATTATTCCTTTACAAAGTTTTCTGAATACGGCCCTGGCCCCTGACAAACTGCCATTGTCTACAGAATACACAATGAAAAGAGCAAAGTGAAAGAAGAATTTGGAATGTCAAGCTGAGCACAAAAAAATATAAAGCAACTAATAAAACAAGAGTCAACAACGGTACAGCATTACAGCTTATACACTACATAAACAGCTTACATAAACAGCTAATAGAATTGTATAGTTTTTTCTGGCTTGTGTAAGTGGAGCCAGCCTGGAAGATTGAATGTCTCTTAGTGCCTGACTGACTACCCCTTATTAAATAGCATAACGGTTAGAGATGTGGACTGCTGTGTGGGTGACTGGGGTCCAATCCTCACCTCTGACAGAACAAGGTATGCTACTACGTTATAGTAATCCTAAAATAAAACTGTTTATGGTTATATTGCGACTATTTCTGTTTTATGTAAGAATCTGTGCACGCCTTTTGGGGAAATATACCACAATCCATTAAGCAGTAAAAGAGAAAGGGTTTCCACAATTCTGTCATCTTTTCACTAGATGAGAAAGTCAGTTATCGTCACCTGTATTGATAGTTACTCTATCAAAAAAGTGCTACAAAATGATCTGTAATTTTACGACGAGGTAGTATATCCCAATCGGTCCTGCAACCTGGTCTCAGAATAATAACGTAGACAATTGTATGTACATTTTTGCCAGGCGATTTCATAAGATATATTACGTTAAGTAAAATAGCGTTAGAGTCTGAATCAAGAAAAAAACGGAATTATGCCATGTTTCAAACTGGAGACCTACCATATCCCAGATGGGTGCACTACCCACTTCACCAGATGCGAAACCTGTGGCTCATTAACGTGAGTGGTGGTCTCACATGAATATGTTTAAAGCGATTTTCTTTGTAATCCTAACCCAAACCTTATCCTGAACCCCAGAGCTGCGAGACCTAACACTAACCAACCCATAACCCAACCTTTTTTTTTTCATAACCATAGCCCAAATCTTAACCCTTACATTAACCCCAATGCTGTGTTGTGATGCCTAACATTAACCTCACTTGAACGTAGCAATGCATTCATGACATATTCTAGCGACCTTGGTGTTACTGTTAGTCTTCCTTGATTACATATCCAGTGTGATACAGTGGGTAAGGTGACTGCTGTCTGATCTGACTTTCACTGGTTCAAAACACATGCTGAAAATTTTGTGGAAAAACGTATTTATGTATATGTTTTCATAGCGTTGGAAAATATCTGCACGTTTGTCTGGTGTTCGTATGTTATTTCACGTTTTAATAGCGGTCGTAAGATATGTTACGTTTTAGGCATTTCGTAATGTATCATACGTTTTGGTGGTGCATTATAATGTAACCTAATGTAACATCACATATCATACGAAATCGTGTGCCATGGATTTTTGTATTTTAGTGTACGTGGTGTCCTGAGACCACGTTGCAACCTACAGTAGTCTCTTTCTAATATAACTACACTTGAATGTAATGTATCAACCCTGATATACCCGTTTTTGGTTTGGATGTTAGCTAATATAGTAGGGAACTAATTTCGAAATATGTGGTGTTTTGACAAGTTGGTTTAACTATGCAGAACATTCTGCACATGTATAGCATAGTGGTGTACTGGTTAAAGTCTGTCTCATAGGAGACCCTTGTTTGAATCCAGTGAGAGCAACAACATTCATTCTGTCTAATCACGGGCCGGCTTCTTGCATTTACAGTAAACTGCTTGAATGTGAAAAATATGAAGAGGGTTCAATACTTTCCGAAAGCACTGTTTACACTACCATTTAAATGTTTTGGTTCACATTTTTTGGTCCATTAAAATAACATCAAATTGATCAGAAATACAGTGTAGACTGTTAATTTTTTTAATGACTATTGGGATCTTTTAGAAGGAAGACAATCACTCCATTTTGCAATGCCATGCCTTACCCTGTGAATGGTGCATGATTGGAGCCAATTACCTCATACAACAGGGTAATGACCCAAAGTACAGGTCCAAACTATGCAAGAACTATTTAAGGAAGAAGTAGTCAGCTGGTATTCTGTCTATAATGGAGTGGCCAGCACTGTCACTATATCTCAACCCTATTGACCTGTTGTTGGAGCAGTTTGACTGTATGGTATGTAAGAAGTGCCCATCAAGCCAATCCAACTTGTGGGACATGCTTCAGTAAGCATGGGGTAAAATATCTTCAGATTAACTCAAAAAATTGACAACTAGAGTACCAAAGTTCTGCAAGGCTGTAATTGCTGCAAATGGAGAATTATTTGATGAAGTATTTTTAATAAAAAACCTTGTAAATGGCTGTATTTCTTATTCGTTTTGCTATATTTCCTATTCAAACTCATTTTATGTACTTTTTTATGAAATTTCCATGTGACCCCAAACTTTTAACAGTTGTGGATATATAATTATACATGTGATTAGCCATATGGTCAGAACACTTCATGGTTAATAATATTGGAATAATATTGAATATAATATTTCCCCCCAGTGGGTTATTAAGAGGTTTTTACAAACATACGCTGAGCTTTTATTGCAGTTAACAAAGGACTGGCAAAGATACCTAAAATACAGAGACCGTAGGGAAGAACATCCATGTGAAATGTAAAACAAAATCAGCATGCTCCAGTCTAGTTGTGGCCTAGGTTCCAAATGGTACCCTATTCCATATGTAGCCCGTAGGGCCCATTGGGCGCTGGTCAAAAGTGTTACATTATGTAGGCAAATCGGGGTGCCGTTTGGACCACATACATAACCAAACCCATGCTGTTTCAGTACAGTGAAGTGACCCACATTCCCTTATTTAAATCAATACATCCCCTGGTCTCATGCACTGATGTCGGAAGGAAATAGCGCAGTCCAATTTAACACAGCCCGAGGCTCTCGTAGCATGTGCCAATTAGTTCCTGCGTCAATAACGATAATGTTAACGGACATCTCACTGCAGGAGGGCATGGAGCTCATGTTGTTGTTAGTCTGTTCCTTTGACACAAGGCATTTGTTAAAACACAAAAGCGACCACTGATTTTGTTGGAGGGTGGAAAGGAGACAGTACTGCAGTACAACAATCCACCATGAGGGCAATCGGTAATGACAGCTATTAAGGTCAGTAAACAATACCCCAGTAAGAAAAAGCAGGCCTCTGCAAACATATCTTACCTATATCCTACCATCGTGCTTTACTAGGATTCGCTGGATGATGGGTGGTAAAAGCAAAGCGAATGACTGAAGAAGCGCATTCCTATTTTTTATTGCAGCCTCTTTTACTTGGTTTTATCGTCACAGTGTCATCTGAAAAAGGTGTGTTTGGACATAGGTTAGAGGGAGCACACTAGTGCAGTGCCATCCTCTTGGCTCTCATGGCCACCACACACTGTTTGACCTAACAAAACCCAGCTACATATTCATCCCTAAGCCATAGAAATATTCTAACTGCAATTGTTATAAGCGGCATAACCACACATGCTCGCTTGCACACACATGCATACACACGTTTACACACACAGTACAACACACTCTCACCCTGGGCATACAGTCATTTCAGCCGTCTCATGGCCACATAACCAACGACAGACAGGAAACAGAGGGTTCCTGTTTGTAACTATTGTTCTCTCTGGGTCTCTCTTGTCTCTATTCACGTTACTCAGAGTTGGAGTTATATATCTGTCTATATCTCTCAAAAGAAAACGCTCAATATCTCATTTGTTCTTTTTCAACAGCTATCTCTGACTCATCTCTGACTTGTAATAAAATCACCATTTAAAGTATGTTGAAGGCGAACCTCAAAAACTAATTGTTCAGCTTTATGTCTCTCTGGAGTCATGAGTCACATCGCCTCTTTCCTGAGTAACCGATATAGTATCTGCGTTTTTTTCTCTCTCACTGTACCTCTGTGCCTCCCTGTTTCCCTTCAAGCTGTGATTTCAACGCTGCAGGGAATTGGGGGGGCTCTGTTTTGAATGTGGGAAGAGGTCGGAGGTGTTGGAGGATTGAAGGAAAATCTGGATGAGCATCTGGATTGAATACATCACTCAGATCAACAACTGTTCAACCTGCACCTGCAAATGCCCTTCTCCCAACACCCTCCCTACTCAACCTCACATGTCTGCTTCCCTCCCATTTCAGCTCCTCTGCACTCCACAGACTCCCTGTTTATTTACTCCCCATCCCTAACACTCCTCACTCAACCTAGTCTTTCTCACTCCCAAACTATCCATTACCTCCCTGCCCACTACTTGTGTCCCTTCCAAACACTCTCTTCATGCTCTCTCCTCTCCCCCTTCCTCCCTCCTATTCTCTCCCACTTCCCCTCTCCCACATCCACTCACTCCACTGTTTCTCTTTACAGCCTCTCCCCTCCCGGTTCCTCTCTCTCCCCTTCCAGGCAGGCTGTTGTGTATTGTGTCTGCCAGCCCTTCTGTGCTGGAGCGCAGGTTTCCTGACTACGGGAACAGGAGCTGGCAGAGCAACACACTGAGAAACGCCAGCATGGCTGTTCCCACTGAGACTCACGCACACAGCTACCCGTGCTGACGTAACATGGGCAACTACGCTTCACTCAACAGAAAAAAAACACACATTCATTTGTATACAAAACCATTTAACACTTGTACATAGATAAAAGACGGAACACGTACACACATTATCACAAAAGTGGAAGGATATTCACATTTACCTTCTTTACAATTAGAAAATGTAGTTGCTCACATTATCAACAGTTTATTGTTTAGCTGGTAATTAGTGTATCTCAACATCTCTTAATGTTGAGATACATTACACTAAATCATACCTGCTTTACACAAAAGTCATACTATGCTGCTGTTTTTGTTGATATGGCTAAAGCCTTTTACTCTGTCATCGTAATTAATAAACTGAGTAACCTATGCTTCTCAGTTTATAAACTGATTGGACCACGAACAATGCATCAAATCTGAACGCCTGCTGTCCACACCTCTCTGGTGGTATCATTGGTGTTCCTCAGGGTTCGATCCTGTCCTCTGTGTGTATTATAATGTTGCCAGAAACTGCCAGAAACGTGTCTTCGGATGTCACTATCTTGTATAGAACAGGCAAGTTACTGTTTGATTTGCTTTCCAACCTGTACCATAACTTTAATAACATCCAATATTGCTTATCTGACCTCCATCCACTGCTTAATACCAAAACCCAAAATGTATGCTTTGTAATTGGAGAAAACCTCATAATCCCTGCTGCTAAACATCTACACCTTGAATGGGACTGAGTAGGGGTATATCAAAACCTACATACAGTCCTCTCCAAAAGTATTGGAACGGTAAGAAAAATTCCTTTGCTTTTGTTGTTCACTGAAGACATTTGGGTTTAAGATCAAAAGATGAGTATGAGACAAGTGTTCAGAATTTCAGCTTTCATTTCCTGGTATTCACATCTAGATGTGTTAAACAACTCAGGACATACCACCCTTTGTTTGAACCCACCCATTTTTCAAGTGAGCAAAATAATTGGAACATTTGACTGACAGATGATTCTTGTTGCTCAGGTGTTGCCTTTTAGGTTGATTGTTCAAACATTAAATAGCTCTGCATGACTAGTCTAAGTTTCCATCCTTGGTTTAAGCCTATAAAGATTACATTTCTTGTTGAAGAGGATAAACCAACATGAAGACCAGAGAGCTGTCACTGGGAGAAAAGCAAGCCATTGTCAAGCTGACAAAAGAAGGAAAATCAACCAAAGCCATTGGACAAACATTGGGCATAGCAAGCACAACAATTTGGAATGTTCTGAAAAAGAAAGAAACTACTGGTGTACTGAGCCACAGACGTTGAACATGTCAGCCAAGGAACACAACAGTAGTTGATTAATGACAGAAATATTGTCAGAAAAACCCCAAAGCATCAGTAAGTGACATCACCAACGACCTCCACTGCGCAGGGGTGAAGGTATCACAATCCACTGTATGAAGAAGACTCACAGAGCAGAAATATAGAGGCCACACCACAAGATGCAAACCACTCATCAGCAGTAAGAATTGGAAGGCCAGATTGAAATTTGCAAAGAAGTACAAGAGATGAGCTGCAAAACTTCTTGAACCCAATCTTATGGACTGATGAGACCAAGATGAATCTCTACAAAAGTGATGCAAAGGCAAAAGTGTGGAGAAAGAAAGGAACTGCTTTTGATCTGAAGCATACAAGCTCATCTGTGAAGCATGGTGGAGGTAATGTCATGGCTTGGGCGTGCATGGCTGCTTCTGGAACAGGCTCATTAACATCTATTGATGATGTAACTGATGATGGTAACAGCAGAATGAATTCAGAAGTGTACAGAAACATTTTGTCTGCCAATTTACGGAGAACTAATCGGGAGAAGGTTTATTATGCAGCAGGACAATGACCCAAAGCACACTGCCAACAAAACAAAAGGACATCATAAAGGGGATAAAGTGAAAGGTTTTAGACTGGCCAAGTCAATCACCTGACCTTAATCCAATAGAGCTTGCATTTCACCTCCTTAAGAGGAGACTGAAGGGAGAAACACTCGAAACAAACAAGAATTGAAAGAAGCTGCGGTAAAAGCCTGGAATAGCATCACAAACGAAGAATGCAACAGTTTAGTGATGATGATGGTCGTAGGCTTGATGCAGTTATTGCAAGCAAGGGTTATGCCACCAAATATTAAATGTTATTTACTTTAAGATTATTTGTTCCGTTACTTTTGCTCACCTAAAAATGCTATTGTCTAATACAAACAGTGATATTTCCTAAGTTGTTTTACACATCTAGATGTGAATACCAGGAAATTAAAGCTGAAATTCTGAACTCTTGTCTCATACTCATCTTTTGATCTTAAACCCTAATGTCTTCAGTGACCAACAAAAACAAAGGAACCTTGCTGTTCCAATACTTTTGGAGGGGACTGTACATAGAATTTGAATGTTAAACAAAATACGCATATTCTAAATGTATGAACACACAAGTATGGAAGCAAAAACAAAATGTGCAACCTGTGCCTCCTGGCACATATGACTCAAGTTATTAACAGTGACATAAAACTAAGCAACAACCCAAAAATAGGTCTCCATTTTCCTCATTGAATTATGTTTATCTGAGTAGCTCTTTTAGGTCTTTCTTGCTCTCCCTTAGTAAATTATGTCTAAATGTCTCTGGCTTCTAAGTATACTCTTAAGAGGGCCGTGCCCTCCACTGCAAGGTAGCCACTGAGTTCACTACTGTGAATGTACTGATGTGACCCTTGGCGCTTAAAGAGACACTGAACTAATGATGCTGTCTGAGCCACGGTGCACATGTTACATCTGGTTTTAACATAGTAGACCTTGATTGAAAGGTTAATATGACACTGAACAAAGTAGATATATGTTTGCTTCAATAAATCGTTTTAGATACTGTTTGTCCAATAATTTTTACATATTTAAAACAATATCTCGGCAGTGAATACATTGAACTACATTCAAAATACCGGCTTTAAGCGTGTTTCTCATTCCAAACAATTTGTGTGGACTGTAACCGAAATCTGCATTATTGGGTGGAAAATGAACAACAGCGTTATCTAGCACCATGGTAGACAGACAGGCTCGTCATGTCTGTCCATTATTCAAGGACACCTTACACGAAGTACTACGTATCCCATAAGCCACTATTTTATTGACGTAATATTTCTGCGCCTAGTGGTGAGTTGGCTTTAAATAGAAGGTAAGAAAACGTCTCACTCCGTATTTTAACCAAGTGTATTACTATTTTGTGTAAATGCTATTATAGTTAATCTACTGTAATTGTCTCTGATTTGATTTGAATAGCATATTATAGTTTCTCTTGTCGCATTGGAATCTAAAACTGGTTATCTAGCTAGCTAACTAGCAAACGTTAGCTGCTGACTTATACTAGTGGTAATGTTAAGAAACCCAGCTATCTCGCTACTCTAAACTTTGTTAGCTTGTTAAACTAGTAGTCATACACCACGGAACTCCCGTTATTAGTAAGGAAGTTGCAGTTGTTCATGTTTTAAAACTATAACGTTCATCGTAACTACATTATTTTAATGTGGCCAGTTTTTAAAGCCAACAAGCTAGTTATCTTGGGCAATAATAGCCTATCATTGATTCCCGTTAACAATGATTTAAACTAAAGCGGTAGCTACCAAATACTGCTTTTGATGTCTTTGCTACAGTTGCCCTAGTCTGGGTCCACGGCGTACACATCAATTTGTCCTGATTACACTGTTTTCAGATATTGACTGTTGCGCTTACACCACCAAATAGCCAGTCAAAAAAGTGTACAGACGTTTTGGTGGGACTTTTTAAGTCCTGTATTTACATCTACTGTAAACATGTTCTTATTTGAAATGATATGTCAACGTTTTAAAACCACGTATGGCTGTTTAGTTTTGTTATCATGTTAATATATATGTTAAGATGGGCATAATAATGTAATACATCAGTGTGAAATTACTCTATCCAATAAGCTCTTTCTAACTACCCCCTAAGTTTCCTGTCAACTTTAACTCATGCTTTTCCCCCAAGATATGGAACATTATTCATGTTCTGATAAATTTCACTTATAATATTAAACACACATTAGAATTTTTTTATACCGACATGTATGATAAGAGAAAATAATCTGTTTCAGTTTGTCACTGGCGAGTCTAAATTGTTCTGGTTAATGAGCATCTCCGCAAACTTCAAAAGTTTTCTATTCAATGAAGAACACTAAGTAGACAGCCTTCTCTTGTCTGTCTTATGTAGTTGCATGGCAGTGAGTTTTATCCAAACTGATATCCTATATAGAAGTTATGGTAAACCCTTTTTCTTCTTGCTTACTGTTCCATTTCAACCCCCATAGTTTTTTTTGGTCGAAAAGAAAGTGATTTACATAGGTAATCATAAAACTTGTGTCCGTTAATATTGGAAATCAATTGTGAGGGTGCAATTAGTTGACAGATTCACCACTTCTGAAATGCAGCCTAATTAGGCCTGAGACAATCAATATATCGATACTTGCAAGTGTTGTGGGAAAGAAACTAAACATAAAGCGGATTTTACATTAGGGAATCAGCCTGAATGTTGAGATAGGTGTGGTTTGGTAAACAATTATATTTTGGAGATAGTGCAGCTGAACTTGACCTAAAGAACAAAAAGTGTAAGGGGTCTGGGAGGATCAAAACTGAATATTAAGTTATTAATGAGTATTAATGTTTTCACTAATAGAGGGGTTACATTTACATTTAATCCCTTTGTTTGTAAAATGCTAAGGATCTCTGTTAAAACAAGTATTTTCCTTTGTCAGGATTTTCAACGTCTGGTCCCCTGGCCCTGAAGATTACTGCCATCCCGCTCACCATGACCAAGCTACTAGAGTGGGTTTTTGGCATCTTGATAGTAGGGGCTGCGTGGGCCCTTGTGACTTTTGACCTTCTGGACTTAAGACTCCCAGAGGCCTACAGGCAGGTGGCCTGGCCCATGCCTATGTACCTTCTGGTGGTGTTTGGCTGCTACTCGCTGGCCACTGTTGGGTACAGGGTTGCTACCTTTAACGACTGTGAGGAGGCATCCATAGAACTACAGGCTCAAATACAGGAGGCCAAGGAAGACCTGAGGAGAAAAGGGCTGAAGCTGTGAAAAGATTGCAGAGATTATTATTGAATGACTTTGCGGTAGACAAGCTCTTATCCTGGACCGTGTTGTTATTTTATTTCAGTTCCAATGACCAAAGAGTGCAGAAAGTCTATAAACGCATGAAGGTTCTTGCTGAGTTTCACAGGTATTTGGATGCTGCAGTGTCTTCTGGATTCACTCTTTACAGATGGATTGCATTACCATTCTGCTGACTTGTCTCTCCTCCATTACTGACTTCGTAATCCATTACCCATTCAGAAAGTCTGCATCTTCAAATGTTGTTTCCCTCTGAACTTGTTTCCAAGCAGAAAATCAATTAACTGTTAACCAAGTTGCTCATGTTTTGATTTTAAGGGGTTAAATATTAACTGCTGATAGAAATGTATTTGGAATACATAACTGTGAATAATTGTATTGGGTTTAATCCAGTAACATCAAGGGAACCGGGATAAAGACATTAAATGTTTTAACTATTACATCACTAGTGCTTGTAGATTTATGAAAACCATATAAAGAGCACTTTGTGCACTGTTTAGGAAGTAGAGGAGACCCTTTAGGAATGTAACACAGTCACATTATTGTTCTCTTAAGTACAGTTCATTGAGAAATGTCTTCTAATGAAACCCAAGGGTCACATGGATACAGATCTGGACTACAAACAAGTTCTTGCTCCCCAAATGTCAAACATTTACTGTCAAGCATATGTATCAATGGAGTGTCTGTAGATTCAGTTGTTGATCACGTAGGCTAGTTTTTGTTCAAGGAGCGCACATTCCATTGTAATGTTTCAGACTTGTGTCCTGAGGCAGTTGCAACTTAATAAATAGTTGCTATTTTTCCCAAATCTCTGTGTCTGTGTGTGTTTGATGAACATCTCTATCTCAACATATGGCTTGTCTTAGGGGCTTTTGTTTTTGACTTAAACCACGAAATTAATGGCTATGTACAGTAATGCTATTTGGTTAGAAAACCTTTCCTATATAACGTTTGTAAACAACAGAAGCAGTTATGTTTCTTTTTTAGATTTCAGCTGAGTTATATAGGAGAAAATATATAGCGCTGAACAAATCTGATGTTTTTGATGTCAAGCTTCTCTTCCTTTCTAGTCAGGCTAAAATGTCTGCCTTTGCTCATTTTCAGTGACCCCTGCTGTGGACTAAACAAAGGACAGCACTGGCAAAGGCATCATTACAGGATTTAAAACTCCTCATAACTTAACAATAAAGGCAATTTATTCTTTCCCCAGACCGATGTGTTAGCTCTGTCCGTGTGCCTGACTGGCGTGGGATCAAGCTCCCCTTTCCTACCCCCTGTTGATCTGTAGCAAGCTGTTTCGACAGAGTGCTGACTGACTCAATGATGAAAAGGAACCTGTGATACACCACAGAGAAGACAGACCTCTTTAGTCTGCCAGATTTGCTCTTTACACTCATGACAACATTTATTTGTAACTTGTTACCTGTTTTCTTCCTTAATCTGTGTGAAACCGCTTTGATATTCAGCCTATTTGCTTAAACAGCATTATATAAAATTTTGCAGTGGACTAACAGATTAGACCAATATCTGACAGTCCTGTAAGACTCCAGAGATGGGCAGTATTTCTGAAATACATTTCACTGGCCTGTATTACTGTCCAATGTAAATTGTAACAAGATAGTTCTGATATTTAATATTATGTTTTCGGAAATACTCAGAATGCACAAGTTTGGGTTTGCCTAGGGGTCCCACCGAGGGCAAAGCAATTTGCCTGCACCATCTGAGGTTGGTAATCAAATCTGGTTGCATTGCGTCATGATTCTCTAGCGACTCCTTTTGGCGGCTTGGGCGCTTTACTGGTTGAGACAACAGTGATGACAACCAAAATGAAAACAGATGTGCCTTGGGAAGACGTCTTGAAATCAACTGCCCTGAGTACACTGGGAGTTGCTCCATTAAAATGGTCTAATCACAGATTGGATATAATTCATTTGGTTTGAAAAAAACCGGGTTGATGTTAATTTTGTTTTGTGATCATTTAGTACAGAGCATAACACAAAGTCATTAAAGTTCATTAAAAAGTAAAGACAAGGAATAGAAACAAAAATATATATTAAGATACAGTTTGAGAATATTGTTGAGCTTAAGATACAAATATATGTTTTCTTTTAAAAACACACTACCATTTAAATGTTTGGGGTTGTTTTCATTTTCTTAGTTTTTCAAAGAAAAAACAATGTTGTCCATTAAATTAACATCAAATTGATGCATCAGCAATACAATATAGACACTGTAAATGTTGTAAAGGATAATTACTGCTGGACGCAAGTGATTTTCAGTGGAATATCTACATAAGCCCATTTATAGTGCCTTGCAGAAGTTTTCACCCTCCCTTGGCATTTTTTGTGTTTTGTTGCCTCACATGGATTGTTTAAGGATTTGCATCATTTAATTTACAGAACATGCCCACAACTTTGAAGATGTTTTTTAAAATGTATTGTGAAGCAAACAACAAAATTACAGAAAAAGTCTATGTGCATATCTATTCACCCCCCCCTCAAAGTCAATACTTTGTAGAGCCACCTTTTGAGGCAATCACAGCTCCAAGTTGCTTTGGATAAGTCTATGAGCTTGCCACATCTTACCACTGGGATTTTGGCCCATTTCTCCTTGCAAAACTGCTCCAGCTCCTTCAAGTTGGATGGTTTGCACTTGTGAACAGCAATCTTTAAGTCTGACCACAGAGTTTCTATTGGATTCAGGTCTGGGCTTTGACTAGGCCATTCCAACACATTTACATGTTTCCCCTTAAACCACTCAAGTTTTGTTTTAGCAGTGTGTTTAGGGTCATTGTCTTGCAAGAAGGTGAACCTCCATCCTAGCCTCAAATCACACACAGAGTGGTACAGGTTTTGCTCAAGAATATCCCTGTATTTAGCACCATACGTCTTTCCCTCAACTCTGACCAGTTTCCCAGTCCTGGCTGCTGAAAAATTGTATTCTTTGCGTAATGTTACATTTTAGTCTCATCTGACCAGAGCACCTTCCTCCACACATTTTGGGTGTCTCCTACCCACCTTTTCGCAAACACAAAACATTTCGTTGTTTGCTGAAAGTAATGGCTTTCTTCTGGCTACTCTGCCAAAAAGCCCAACTCTATGGAGCATTCGGCTTATTGTCGTCCTATGTACAGATGCTCCAGGGTTACTCTGTGCTGCCTCTCTGATTAATGCCCTCCTTGCCTGGTCCGTGGGTTTTGCTGGGCGGCCGTCTCTTGGGGGATTTGCTGTTGTGCCATGTTCTTTCCATTAGGTTATGATAGATTTGATGGTTCTCCTGAGGATCATAAAATATTTTCTATAACCTAACCCTGACTTGTACTTCTCAACAACATTGTTGCTTACTTGTTTGGAGAGTTCCTTGGTCTTCAAGGCAGTGTTTGGTTAGTGGTGCCTCTTGCTTAGGTTTTGCAGCCTCTGTGGCCTTTCAAAAAAGGTGTGTATATCTATTGACAGATCATGTGACACACAGGTGGACATCATTTCACTAATTATGTGACTTCTGAAGGTAATTGTGTGCACCAGAGCTTTTTATGGGCTTTTAAAAAAAAATATTGTATGTATATATGTTTCTCATTTCACTTCTCCAACTTAGACTATTGTGTTCTGATCCAGCACATACAATTCAGATTAAAACATCAAACTAAAGGCTGTAATGCAACAAAATAGGTAAAAACCTTAGGGGGGTGAATACTTTTGCCAGGCACTGTAGGTTTCTTATGGAAACATCAGTCTGGCATGTTGTGTTTGCTAATTTAAGTTTATCATTTTATAAGACTACCTGATCATTACAAACCCCTTTTGCAATTGTTAACACAGCTGAAAACGGTTGCAACGTTCAAAATAAGCAATAAAACCAGCCTTGTGTAGACTAATTGCATAAGCAAACCCATAAGCAAATCTGGGTTTGATTAAAGGCAGAAAATGGCCAGCAAAGAGCTTTTTCTGAAACTCGTCAATAGATTTTTGTTATGAGAACTGAAGGCCATTCCATGAGGAATTAAGGCCATTGCCAAGAAACTGAAAAGCTTGTACAACACTGTGTACCACTCCCTTCACAGAACAATGCAAAATAGTTCTAACTAGAACAGAAAGAGTGGGAGGCCCTGGTGCACAACTGAGTATGAGGACAAATACATTAGTGTCGAGTTTGAGAAACATATGCCTCAAAGGTCCTTAACTGGCAGTTTATTAAATAGTACCTGCAAAATACCAGTCTCAACGTCAATAATGAGGCAACTCTGAGATGCTGGCCTTCTAAGCAGAGTTGCAAAGAAAGGCCATATCTCAGACTGGAAAATAAACAAAAAGATTAAGATGGGCAAAAAAACACAGACCCTGGACAGAGGAATATTGGAAACCTGAAAAGAAACCAGGCAAGTCTAGTTCTGCCACCTTGCGATTAGAAGGGATGAATGTGGTGTACCTGGCTAGTTTCAATCCGCAGCTTTTCTATGGGACAGACAGTGTCTTTAACCAACAGACTATTTAAACAGCTGGTAGTTTTGGAATGCCGTGCAAAGGCAAAAGGTCAGCCTCTCACTCACTCAGTAAAATAAATTGGCTCTTCTTCGCTGGCTCCGTTTATGTGGTCTGGCCAAAAGAGGAATCTAGGTGTGCGTTTGGATCACAAAGAAGAGCATTTGTAAAAGATTCTGAAGGATTGCTTGACGCCATATATCAAGCATGGTCGTGGGAATGTGATTGTAGTCTGGGAGGTTTGTACAGGGTTAAATTGAGCTTGAAGATAGAAGGATATCACTTCATTTCACAATGCCATGCCCTACCCTGTGGGCTGTGTTTGGAGCCAATTTCCTCCTATAACAGTGACCAAAAGCACAGTTCCAAACTATGCAAGAACTAATTTGGGAAGAGGCAGTCAGCTGGAATTCTGTCTCTAATGGAGTGGCCAGTACAGTCACCGGATCTCACCGGACCTGTTGTGGGAGCAGTTTGACTGTGTGGTACCCAAGACGTGTCTGTCAAGCCAATCCAACTTGTGGGAGGTGCTCCAGGAAGGATGGATTGACATCTCTTCAGATTAAAGTTTGAAGGACACATCTTCATCTTCATCTGCTTATCCAGTATCGGGTTGCAGGGGCAGCAGCTCCAGCAGGGGAACCCAAACTTCCCTAGCCACATTTGCCATGTCTGACTGGGGGATCCCGAGGCATTCCCGGGCCAATGTCCAAATATAATCTCTTCACTTAGTCCTGGGCCTACCCCGAGGTCTCCTCCCAGCTGGACATGCCTGGAACACCTCCCTAGGGAGACGTCCTGTGGACATCCTTACCAGATGCCCGAACCCCCTCAACTGGCTCCTTTTGATGCAAAGGAGCAGCAGCTCTACTTCGAGTTCCTCACGGATGACGGAGCTTCTCAACCTATCTCTAGGGGAGCCGCCAGCCACCCTTGTGAGAAAACTCCTTTCAGCTGCTTGTACCCGCAATCTAGTTCTTTCGGTCATGACCCAGCCTTCAAGACCATAGGTGAGGGTAGGAACGAAAATTTACCAGAATATCGAGTAAATCTTTTCATCACAACTGTTTGTACAACGCTACATACAGGATTAGTGACAAAGCGGAGCCTTGGCGGAGGTCAACCCCCACCTGGAACTACCGAGAACCCAAACACAGCTCTTATTATGGATGTACAGGGATTGGATAGCTCTAGCCTTCACACATACTCCCACAGCACCTCCCACAGTATCTCCCAGGGCACCCAGTCATAAGCTTTCGCCAGATCCACAAAACACATGTAGACTGGATGGGCATATTCCCAGGCCCTCTCCAGGATCCTTGCAAGAGTAAAGAGCTGGTCGGTTGTTCAACGATGAGGACGGAATCCGCATCTTCAACTTTCTGCCGAACCCTCCTTTCCAGCACCTTTTTAGTAGACTTTCCCAGTGAGGCTGAGTTGTGTGATACTCCTATAATTGGCACACACCCTCTGGTCCCCCTTTTTGAACAGGGGAACCACCACCTCGGTCTGCCACTCCTTAGGCACTGCACCAGACTCCCTCGCAATGTTGAGGAGGCGTGTCATCCAATGCTTTAAACATTTCTGGACTTATCTTGTCAATCCCCGGAGCTTTGCCACTGTGGATTTGTTTAACTAACTCAGTGACTTCTGCCAAGGAGATCACTGATGCTTCCCCATCAGCCTCCAGCTCTGTCTCTACTACAAGAGTGTGTGTTTGTGGGATTAAGGAGTTATTCAAAGTGTTTCTTCCATCACCCAATTACCTCCTTAGTTGAGGTCAACAGTGTTCCATCCTTACTGTACACAGCCTGGACGGTTCCTCGTTTCCCCCTCCTGAGGTGGCAGACGGTTTTCCACAAACACCTTGGTGCCGACCGAATGTCTTTCTTTATGGCTTCCCCGAACTCCTCCCACACCCGCTGTTTTGCCTCTTTCACTGCAGAGGTCGCAGCCCTTCGGGTCCACCGGAACTTTGCAACTGCCTCTGGAGTCCTCTGGGATAACATATTCCGGAAGGTCTCCTCCTTCAGTTGGATGGCTTCCCTGACCACGGGTGTCCACCAAGGTGTTCGAGGGTTACCGCCTCTTGAGGCACCCAAGACCATTAGACCACAGGTCCCCGCCGCAGCTTCAGCAAAGGAAGCTTTGAACATCAACCACCCAAGTTCAGTGCCTTCTGTTGCTATTTGTGAGTCTTTCTGCCTAATGTTTTTTCTTCAGCAAGTGAAATGCATGCTTGACCAGGTGATTGACTCGGCCATTGCAGAACATTTCACCCCTAAAAAAAAACTTTAAAAACTCCTGGGTTGCTTTCGCAATATGTGATGTTTCATTGTCCATCTGTAAAGTGTAGTACTGTTCAATCAACTTCGCTGAATTTGGTTGATTCTGAGCAGACAATATATGCCTATACACTTCAGAATTCATCCAACTGCTTCTTTCTTCTGTCACATGATCAATAAACACTACTGACCCAGTTCCACTGGAAGCCATGCATGCCCATGCCATCACACTTTGTCCAATTGGTATGCTTTGGATCATGAGTTGTTCCAAGCCTTCTCCATACTTTTTTCACCCATCATTCTGGTACAGGTTAATCTTAGTTTCATCTGTCCAAGATGAAACTAAGAATGCTGTTCCAGAACTGGGCTTTTTAGATGTTTATTGGAAAAGTCTAATCCTGCCTTTCTATTCTTGAGTGAACGCTGTTTTTGCACTGGTAGTCTCCTCTTTATGGTAGACTTGGATAATGGTATGCCTACCTCTTGGAGAGTGTTCTTCACATGGCTGGATGTTGGGATGGAGTTTTTCTTTTGCATGGAAAGGATCCTACGATCATCCACCACTGTTGTCTTCTGTGGATGTCCAGGACTTTTTGTGTTGCAGAGCTCACCACTGCGTTCTCTTTTTTCTCAGAATGAACCAAACTATTTATTTGGACACTCTTTTTTGTCTGTTTTTGCAGCTTGAGGTTGACCTGTTTTGCTTGCAAGAGCTCCATTGACTACATGTTGTAGGTTCACAGCAAAAACTTCCAAATGCGAATGCGACACCTGGAATCAACTCCAGACCATTTACCAGCTAAATTGATTAAGAAATAATGAAGGCATAGCCCACACTGGTCCATGAAACAGCTGATTATTACAATTACTTTTAGTCACTTTTAAAAGTGTTAAAGAGCTGTAATTCCTAAACCCCTCCTCTGATTTGGATGTGAATTACCTCAAATTGAAGCTGAGAGGCTGCACTTTATGAACATATTCATGATTTGTAACTTGAATCTATTTGGGTAAACAGCCAAAACAACACAACGTGTGTCAGTGTCCAATTATTTCCAGATTTTTATCATGGAAAACAAGGACATTGCAAAGTAAACCAAACTTTTGACCAATAGTGTATATGATTGTTTTACTTTAACCAGAGTTTTTGAACATTAGGGTGCAGGGGGACCAACTGTGGCAGGGGGTTGAAAGTCCTCCCATAAATAAATTGTAATTTACAGTGCAGTGAAATAGTATTCACCCCTGACCAATTCTCTCAAATGACTTTATTACAAAAGGTACTTTGATATTTTATTTTAAAACACTTCATATTGCTTTTTATGTTGGTGAATATTTGTAAAACAAAAAATACACAGCTCAGGAAAGTTGAATGTCCAGTTAGAAAGCATAAGTGATTGTAAATCAATGTCACCTGTTTTGGTGCAAATGAAAGTGACAACAGGTGCACTGGAGAGGTGGCAACAAAACAACCCCGAATATGCAAATGGTTTAATAAGTGGTGGCCACAGACAATCGCTTTCCCCTTATACTTCCTGACTGATTCTTCCGTAGTTTAGCATTTTGCTAGTGTCCTTGTCACTACTGGTAGCATGAGGCAGTAACTGGAGCCCATTCAGGTTGCACAGGCAGTCCAGCTCCTCCAGGATGGCACATCCATACATGCTATCGCAAGAAGGTTTGTACTCCCAGTACAGTCTCAAGACAACGGAGGAGATACAGTGCTCAAAAGTTTGCATATCCTTGGAGAATTTGTAGTATATGTACCATTTGTAAAGAAAACATGAGTGAGCTGTCAAAACACGTCTTTTGTTTCATTTGGGATTCATATTCAACTGTAGGTCATAACAGAATGGCACAATTATAAAACAAAACATGTCAGCAAAGAAAACATTTACAGAACCCTGTTCAAAAGCCCGCATTCCCTTATTTCTTGATACTGTGTATGGCCCCCTTTAGCATCAAAGACAGTGTGCAGACGTTTGTAATAGTTGTCTATGATACCCCGAATTCATACAAGTGTTATAGCTGCCCAATTATCTTGGCAAAGTGCCTCCAGGTCATGCAAAGTCTTTGGTCGTCTTGCATGAACCGCACATTTGAGATATTGTACCAGTTTTTATGGCATTGGTGCAGTAAATAGTTCTTTCTGGCAACTCGACCACTCGCTCATTTATGTTCAAGGATCGTCATATTGGTCTCCTTGAAACAAGCACACAAACAAATGTATGAGCACAACGGTACCAAAGAGACGGGCGGTTACTCAAAGAGAGCTGGACCGGGCCGTAGAAGAACTCAGCAGCAGGACCGGTTTCTGCCAGAGTCCTACAAAAGGATCTCCAGCGGGCTACTGGTGTACAAACTGCCAGTGGGATCTGTGCTCACAGCCAAGCACCATGCAGCTCAATTTGCATTCGCATTCATTTTGTAATTTTTTTTCTCAATGAATTACACAATGTACTGTAAAGATTTTGATCTTTGATACACAGCTTCGGATAAAATTAAGAGACCACTGTACCTTTTTCTTTCCTTTCCCAAAAAGTTGGAAAAGAATATTTTGAGTGAGGACCAGGAGCGTTCAATATGCACTGGGCTCTTAATTTTAACCCTTCTGTTCCTCACTCAAAATCTTCCTTTTTGACTTTTTTGGAAATGGAAAAAAGGTTCAGTGGTCTCTTAATTCTTTGCAGTCTCCTTCATCGAGACTCGATATGTGATTTAAGTGTTTCTTTAATTGTTTTGAGCAGTGGAAATATGTTTCCTGCATAAGTATTCAAGTTGAATGCTAATATTTGGTTAAGTTTCATTTTTTTGTTTACTGAAGCTGGTTTTCATGCTTTATTTTCTTATTATTTGTCTTAGCTTTTCTGGAAAATTAATTTATTATCATAGCCTTATTTATTCATTATTCTGTTGGAAGAGTTTCAAGCATACATATACTGTATGCTTGAAACTTTACACATACTAAAAGACTTGTCTTTCCTTATCAGCAACTCATGTCTCTATCTATATTCACTAGCAGTAATGCGTGGAATGTCAGCTGATCAAGACTCCTAGTCTTTTGTATATTTATATATTATACCCTTTCCCTAAGTTTAGTTCTTTAGAATGCTCTTTGGCCATTTTCTTTCAGATTCACAGCCAGACAAGAGCAGTGTTTCTTGCTTTAGAAAAAGTGAAGCAACTGTAATGGTTTTCAAGGGAAGGCCAATGTAATTTTCTCCTTGTTATAGCGTTTTCTTTTATCTTTGTTAACTATGAGTTTCAACAGCACAGGTGTTGAACAATTATGCAAGTAATATATTTCATCAATGTCAGGTTACAGTAATTGACTTTGACTGTCAGTGTTAAAATATGATATATGAAATAGAACAACATTTTTATATCCATTTATAATTTAGTAAAATCAGATAATTGGTCTGAATACTTTTGCAGGGCATTGTGTATGTATATTTTTCAAGCAGGAATGTTGCAAGGTCTGTGAGTGAATTTCATAAGTGAAGTGCATTTGTCTATAAAATCAATGTGTCTTGAAAATTCTCTGTCAGTTAATTTTGGGTTAGAAAACAAATTTGAATATGTTCATCCCATGGTCAAGGTTGGCAAACAGGATAGCATGGGCGTTTTCGCAATAAATCTGCAGTCTGAAGAACAGTGAGTTATACACAAAGCTCTTTACCATTAGCAATGACCTCTCCATTGCTAGAGCTCTTTATTAAATCTCCTTGCATTTTGTTTACAATGCACGTGAGAGGATTACCAAAAGTGTTATTGCTGTGCGTTGGGCAAAAGGCTATTCACAAGAGGGAAGCTTTTGATTTAATACAGTACTGTAACTTCAAACACAGCCAAATCCATAATAATGATCGCATAATAATGCAAAGTCTCTTCCGGTCGGCCCACTGACTGGGCTTAGAGGTGAGAGTTATGATTCACACAGCTAAAAGGAGTGTATGGATCTCAATGTACTACTGACAGATATTGCGAAATCGACTGTGGACTGTTTATATCTCAAGAAGATGTTTGAAAGTATAACAGATATGATAGACCTTGAGACCATATGCTTCAAGCCATCTGGGGCACAGCATTAGATCTTTGTTAGGTGTGTTCTTTGAAAACTGTTTAGCCAGATAGTAGAAGAAATGGAATTGAATGGAGCTCAAATGTACCAGCAAAGTCACATTAAGATTACCTCTCATTTACAAGTGTGTCCTTTTTAAGAAAGACAAGCCAAAGTCTCAGCTCCATCCAAAGATTTATTTAGTGAAATAATACTTTGAGTTTTAGTACTGAGTATATTCATTTATTCATGGTCATTTATGAGGTTGTTGTTAATGTTACACATTTTTGTTTGACCTCTAGGCCAGTTGCTCATTGTCCTTGGGGAGAAGAATGCAGTATTTTAGCTTAATATAGTAATGTGGCTATTTTTTCACATATTATTTTATTGGTATCATATACTGCCTACACCTACTCATGACAGATGTATACTTTTCAACAGAAAATCATATGAAAAGACATTACATTCTTTATTATTCTTGATTTTGGGAATGAGAACATAAGCAACATGGCAAAATGAATAGGATTTTTAACTGATAGAATAATTTTTGATAGAATTTTCCAGTTCATGGTAGTGATTTTTACTATTAATTTCTGTGCTATTACATTAACCCTCGTTCTAAATAGGTGTAATCTGTGTATGATAACAAGAACTAAACAGATTATTTGATCAATTTAGTCACAAAAACACATTTAACTATCAAAATACTCCTCTTTCTGTAAATCACTTGATGTTGGCTAAGGTCTAAGGTCACTGAGAATAACACCACCTCATGAATTGTAATGAAGATTTACTAGAGTTGACAGTGCATTTTTCTAGATTGCTGATCAATTTTATTTTGTGAATTATTATTTTGTAACAGATTTACATGAATACGATTTAATAGGGGACAAACCATTTATATTACATAACTAATAGAATATTGAATTCATTTTTAATCACTCATTTGTTTTGTAACAAAGTTTTGTCAAAGTCAAATTCATCCTAGTGCCTCAGAAAAAAAAATTATGTGATACTTAAGAACATTCTGGTTGCAGTCTGTGCGTAGCAATGTAGTCTGTTCTCTCCCTATTTGTTTCAGTAGTTTTTATAAATATCAGCCAACAATTTCATAAGAGGTCTGGATTTGGCATGGGAGGATCTGAGAGACAAGAAGGCAGTAAGAGTTATGATTTCTGTACGCAGAATGTTCCCTGTTTTTTCTGCGCTTACTCAGCTGAGCTGAGTAGGTGAGAGGCATACAGCACTGAAAGAGGACCGCCAAAACAAACAAGAACAAACAAACCAGAAACAGATCGAGAAGGATAGAGGGGGACATTTGGGTCCTAACCGGTCTTACCAGGATCAAGAAGACTTATTTGAGTCCACAACGTAATACAATATGTTGAATTCTGACAAAGAATTCTTCACAAAGAAAAGCCCTTTCCCTCCTACACATTTCACAATAAACCTCAGAATCTCAAAAAAGATAGGACGACGAAGCCACAGAGGTAGGAGTAGGACAAAAAGTCAAAATGAAAAGGAATGACGAACCGATCAGAAGGAGGCGTATTGTGAAGAGAGAAAAAGACAGAGGTGAAAGAGGTGAAAGGTCATGCTAGAGCTGGAGAACGAGATAGATGACCCTGTTAGCGGCATGGACAGGACACAATGTGGGAAGACACCACACCCAGAAGGCCATCCAGTGGCATGGGGCCAGGATACACCCCGATACGAGAGAAAGCTGAGCAGAGTTGTCATTGCCAGTGACCGGCATGTCTTCCTTCCTTTCAACTCACTGTGTCCCTGACCCCTGCACTCTGTCACTGTCATATTTTGCCAGTAACCTAGGCAACAGTCTCTGGTTGCTCAGGGACTTCTCCTTCCTAACACTACGGCAAGCCGCGTTCTATTTGTGTTCATTTGACGTTGATGAAAATGTAATCTGCACACACTGTTGCATAATAAAGAGCCAGAACGAGATTATGGAGTCACCCATGGGTCAGCCCATTGTGTTCCAGGTTCCAAGCCGCTGGCTACCCTCCAATGAGATGCTAGCTAGCTCCTAACACCATAGCACCACCCACCTAGGTTATAGATCCTCCATTCCCGCATCCAAAATGGAATTTTCCATATACTGTATGACTTTGGACTAGAGCTCTGTTCAAAAGTAGTGCACTATGAAGAGAATAGGTAGCTATTTGGGATACAGATTGACTACAATAACTTTGGATAACCTCCCCCCTAGGCTCTGAACCCAAGAGGCTTTTATTGTCACTATAATTTGATTGGTTTAGCATATGCTGGCGACGACCCCACGCTGTGTCCAGCTGACTGGGTTGGTCGACTTCATCCAAAGACACAGGGCTAGACAAGCTGGCTTTGCCAAACTAACTCGGTTGTCCTCAAAAATGTGGCCCGCTCACTGCGTCTCTGGCTTCAGTCCTGCTTCTATGTTGAGACTGCAGCATGTTCGGTTACGCTATGTCGATGACGACAACCAAAAACAGTGTTTTTTTTTCATTCACGTAAAATTGGCTCAACGTTTCGGATAAGGGTTGTGGTCAAGTGTTTGAATTAAGTGTAGCTTGTTCCATTTTTTCTGTATTGTTGTATTTGAAGTGTTGTATTATAATATAAGTGTGGACCACACAAAATGTAGCCGCTAATTCAGCAAAAGCTCATGGGGATCCAGATATATCAGATCTGTATAGGTCTCGTTGTATAATTAAATTTGATGAATATATTATGGAGAACAAGATTATGTCAGTGTATGTAGTGTTTATTTATGTGATTCTGAGTGTTAACATGCCTTTTTGGATTGTTAATTTACACCTTTGCCGATGGCATCACTGACAACGTTAAATTGGCTTATCGGGTAAAACAATAATGAAATTCACTAAATAATTCTGATAATGCCTATCCAGGTATGTGTTGGTTTATAGTCTAAAAACACAAGCTGTGAATTCGCTTGTTGCTCTAAAATGTCATCTACCGTGCCCGGTCTATGGTTATTGCCAATGTTACAATCTTTTATACTGTGGAAGACATTGTTCTATGCCTGGATTTAAGCTCAGTGTCTAGACTGCCTTACACTTAGTATGGGTGATAAATATTTTACACTTGTTCCTCCTCACGTTTACTTATGTCAAAGCAGTGGACGGGGCGAGTCCAGAGTCAACACAGGAGCTAATCTCCTCAACAGACTCCCATTATGTTGAGGGGTCAACCGTCTGGTGGACCTAATTTATGACAGTCACTTTGAAAACCCCAGAGTGCAGCGGCACCAACCCAATCTCCACCCCATTCTGGTACCACAGCTGTTTTTACTGTCACAGCAGTAACGCTCCTCTGGGAAAAGTTGGAGAGAATTAGAACATTAGTTAACAAACTGGAGCAGAAGAGGACTTGAGGATAGCAGGGAGTGTAGCTCAGTTACAAAAAAAAAATGTTTACATAATGATAAGTCTGTTAAATGACAAAAAAAGACTAATAGGGAGATATGGGTGGAGTTCAATGAAATGAGAGACCCAGAAAATCAAATGTAGGATCCCACCTGTGATATTAGACATCTTTGCCAAGAAGACCACAAATTTGCGAAAGGACATACACAGCTCATCTCCAGTGTAATCATTTCCTGTCATGGACTTAAGGTCACAGCGTTGAAAAAACTGGTGTGAACATCTATTTCACTTAACAGTAATATCAGTGACCATTATTATAGTGTCTATAATCACTGATCTCTATATAATGGGAATCTGGTCATTTTAGGAGGGGGGTGGAACTGACAGAACAGATTAGTGGACAAATTATAGAATGGAAAGAAACCATTTGTTTTCATTTTCAAAAAAATATCTTTTATTTCACATGAGAATTTCACATTTATCATTTTTATCAAATGGATTCTTTATATAATCTATATATACATATAGTACACATGTACAAAATAAGGTAAAACATTTTCTGAAAAAAGGATTGACTCAGTGTTCAGTAATAGCGTTGTGTCTGTCATTCAAACCACCCTATGAAGTCAAATTGGGCTTGCCAGCTGCATTAAATTGTGTCTTAATGGTTTCAGTGAGTTACACTACATGTAAGTATGTGGACACCCTTTTATTTAGTGGATACCGCTATTCCAGCCACAGCCTTTGCTGATGGGTGAGTTAAATCAAACACGGAGCCAAACACTCTACATAGACAGGCATTGGCAGTAGATGGGTTCATACTGAAGAGCTCATTGACTTAATGTGGCATCGTCACTGGGTAGTCTGTCACATTGTCATCATAGGATAGTTTGTCACCCTGCGGTTAGGAATCATGCTTCACCATATGTCAGTCTGACAGATTGGTGGATGCCAGAAGACAGCTACCTGACTGAATATATAGTGTCAACTGTAAAGTTTGTGCAGAAATAATTCTCTGGGGCTGCTTTCCATGGTTGGGCTTGGCCACTTCATTCCAGTGAAGCTCAATCTTAGCACTACTGCACACATGAACTATCTAGAAAGTTTTGTGCTTCCAACTATGTGACAACAGTAAAATAAATTGTTTGTCAGTATGGAAGACATTGACTGGCTGACAAAGGGCACTGACCTCCAATCCGTCAAAACTCTTTGGGATGAACAGGAACGCCAAATGTGAGTCAGGGCTAACTGCCCAACATCAGTGCCGATCTCACTAGAGCTCTTTTTACTGAATGGAAGCAAATCCCTGCAGCAATTCCCAACATCTACTGGATGTTAGGGACTTGTATAGCAGCAGTGGTGGGACCAGCTCCATACTGATGTCTGTAATTTTAGAAAAAGATGTTTGCCAAAAAGGAGTCCACATTCTTTTGGCTATGTAGTGCATGTGTGCCTGACTGTTTGGCTACACCTTTATTTGACCACAGCAGCCTCAACCACAACCTTTGATTTTGTCAAACATTTGAAATTGTATTTATGACCAAATTTCACCAATACAATTTCACCAATTCAGCAAACATTAACAGAGCAATTAGGAATAAATGGTCTTGCTTAAGGACAGGTTTTTTAGATTTAAATCTAGCAACCTTTCTGTTACTGGTCAGAGGCTCCTACCACATTTTTGTGATTGTGAGAGAAAATAATGGTTAGATGCAACCAACTATGTTGCATAGTCAAACTGCTCTGGAAAGAACTATGGAAAGTTAAGTTCTTCTGATGGTCACTGTAAACATTAAGGGTGCATGATCTGACACACAGAGAAGGCCTGCCTTCCACTGTAACACACAACAAATCAGTGTTTGCTTTTGGCCGATTTTACATTTCTTGCTCCCTTGCACACTTTGTCTCACTTTCTCAAGGGCATGTCCATTCCCCTACTTGAGCAAATGCTCCAGAGTCCCAGAGAGCCCACCTGCACAGTAAACATAGCATGTTAATCACGCAGTATATACAGTAAACCTTTCAGCTGCAAACATTTATAAATATTTTTCACAGAACATACACATAACACCTTTCCTTTCCACGTAGTGTCTACCTAAGACTATTGTAATGTCAGTCAGTCTCTGTGTACAACGAAATCCTGTGTTTAATGTACTGTGAAAGCACACTGACTGGCAACATGGATTATTTAACAAACACAGCCCCCTGTTTTTGTTGATGCTACATTGAAAAATAATCAATTGGACATGAAGTGCCACTCAATGCCAATACAATAACACAAACTATTCACAAAAATCAAGTTGGAGTAGTGTACCCGTTGGAGAAATTATCACTATTCTTTGGCTCAAAAGGTTAAAGTTGATTAACTAAATGCTGTTCACCCCCCGAATACAAATTCTGATTGATTATATGAAACTCAAAATAGATGTCTACGTAGGAAAGTTATTTTGCTTCGTCTTCAGTGATTGTTCTTCATCCATTCCAGTTTCTAATGTTTACCTTCCTTTCCCTTTTCCAAGACAAATCAAGTTTTTCGTTTCTCCCATTCTTCAGATGAAAGACTAACATTAAAGAGAACAAAATCTCTTCAGAAAACACTGACGTCTCAAAAAAAAAAAAAGAGGGAAAGTTCGATTCTTTCTCACAAACCCTGATTACAGACACACTTAGCACGTACGTGGTAGTGCATTGGTGTCCATCCACGCAAAAGAAACAAAAAAAGGTCCCTTTGCCAGTTACCAGCACTGGGCTTTGAGAACTGTCATGTCCGTTATTTTTTCACAGGCGACCTTCATTGTAGTCCCTGAAAATTATGGGATTTGTAGTTCTTTCACAGTCTCACTGTAACAACATTAACAATAAGACTGGAAGAGTCAAGGAGAGGATGGAAAATGAGGCTGAAGATGCAGAATTTGTCCGCACGCTTTTCTGGACATCTGGCAGGATTACCACTGGGTCATCTGTAAGGAGAAAAGAGAAGACTATACTTTAACCCATGCTAACCAATACTTACATCTGAATTTCATAGGCTGGTTTCCTTTGATATATTAATCCTAGACCCAGATTAAAAAAGCAGGATCTATGAAGAATCCCAGTTGAAATGCATATCGGGGGATAATCTTTGTATGTGAAACAGGCTTCAAAACAACCAGTCACAGAACAGTCCTGCTGTGAAACTGTTGTAGTATGAAGTACAACTGGCTCCTAGAGGACACTTCATGATGGTAATTAACATACCTGCAGGCAGTCTGTTGGAAGGGTTGTGGGCTCCGCCCCCAGCTCCAGGTACTGCAGCTGCTCCTCCGGTTGCAACCCGGGCCTCTTGAGAACCTGGATGACAAAAAACAAGTCAATGCCTACGTGATGCTAAAGACCTTATCCTCATTAATCAGACAAAAGAGGCCCCTGTCCCGAATGGTCAGACTACACTACTGGTATTTGGGTTTGGTTTGAGAGGCAGACAAAGGCCCCTGTCCTGGGCCCATGCATTGCGCTCCCCACCAGTCCCCTCAGTAGCCCTCCCTGTCCACCGGGGGGGCGGCATTTACCATCGGCGGCTACGACGTCCACCCTGAGTCGGAGGCACTCCTGTCCGTGGTGGTGCAGAGGTTTGGCTGGAGGAGGGAGGAAACAAAGACGAACGTTAATTACAGACAAACTAATGCATTTATCCGCCTGCGTCGCCTTAATTCAGTCAGACATGCACAGCCTGCAGCCATCTGTGAGCAGGCGGAGTGTTTGAGGCCAAGTGTGTTCCGTCCCCGTTGCTGATCTAATTACAACACACTCAGGGTTACGGCGGCGTCTCTCTCTCTCCGGGTGGATGAGCCACCGGCTATCTGCTAGCATGTAAGTGCTAATTAACCAAAACAGCCTGAGGAGGAGTGGTATATTGCCAATATACCACTGCTACAGGCTGTTCTAATGCAACACAGAGTGCCTGAAAACAGCCCTTAGCTGTGGTATACTGGCCATATACCACAAACTCAGAAGTGCCTTACAGCAATTATAAACCTGTTACCATAGTTATTAGAATTGCTAAATGGATTAATTTTATCATATGGTCTCATATACCACAGCTAAAAGCCGATCAGCATTCATGACCTAAACTACACAGTTAAAAATATATAATAAAGCATGCCAACAACAACAGTTACATCATGTAATTAGTCATTTAGCAGACACACAAACAACAATATGCTTTAAACTATAACTGATCACTGTACCGCTCAAATGTTGTAACCCTCTAAAGTTTCCAAAAAACTATCCTGGGAAAATGATCTATACAAATACTGGAGGAGTGAGTGGGCAGCAGGTTGCCCTATCTGGGATAAACCAGCAGTATCTGGCAAGTGGGTGTAACTTATCAACGAACCACCAAATGCACAACGCTTGTCGATTTTTCCCAACAAAGAAACTGAGTTTTTCATGCACAGGTCAGCCTTTAATAACATTAAGCCTTAGAGTGTGCAACCTGTTTGCCTTGGTTCTTTGATGAGGGTTGTAAAGTTCAGACTTAAGTGTTCTGTATCATCTCCAGTATTTCTTTAAATATTTCCAAAATGTTCACTCTCCTTGACACCCAAGTACGTGGGTGTAGTACGTATATACGTATATACATACATATACATATATATACACATACATACATACATACATACATATACATATACATATATATATATATACATACACATACATATATATATATACATACACATACATATATATGTATACATACACATACATATATATATATAAATAAATAGTGGGGGTTTTCTACATTGATTTTAAGTTGACATGTCCCCCAAGTTCCCTAACAATTAACTGGAAAAAAAACAAACAGCGGACTGTCAACTAGACACTTACAGATATAATAATAGCTCTCTCCCTGGCGGAACTCCTTGCCGAGGGTAAAGGGGGTGAAACGCTGGAACTTCTCTGAGAACTTCTCGGCTCCATGCGGGGCGAAGGGGTGGCCGCACTCCCAGCGCATCTGGTCGTACGACTGAGGCTTGCAATCTTTATAGTCAGCCTGCTCCACCATGTAGAGAACGTAGCGCTCAGCGTCCTGCGACGCCACCTCGCCCAGTGGGTAGTGTGGGCACACAATGTCGAGGTAGTCGTTCAGCCGAACCTCCACCGCGTAGTCATCCCATAGGAACCTGAGGACAAAAAATATATAAAAAAATAAAGAGTTAGGGAAGGGGAGTTAGGGAAGTAGCTTTGGGAAACAGGCCAATGCTTTGAGGCAGGAGTGAAACATGAAAAAAAATACAAATAGCAAATTCGTGATTACGTATCGACCGGTTTCAGGTGTGCTGGATTTGACGGGGGAAATCACCAAGATGACCTGGGTGGCAGACTGGGAGACAACAATGAGTGGGAACGTGAACCGGCTGGACGTGCATATAAATATGGATGATCGTGGATGTCAAGCCGCGTGCTGGGAGTCAGACTTGAGTGCACATTGATCCCTGGCTCCCTCTGGAACCCCGGCGATGTTTACAGAGAAACATTAGCAGTCAGGCAGGACAACCGGCCTGAAGATGAGTATCGACGACTGACTGAAGCCAGAGCTACGAACCCGGGCGGGCCAAAGACAAGGAGTGCAGAAAGCTTAATTGCAAAACACTGCCACCCGAGAGTGAGGCATGAATAGTAGGTCAGTTTGCTCCCCTGGGCATTTCCTCCTTTCATTAAGGACAGACAGAGAAAAAAAAATCTGGCCTCTGTCTCGGCCTCCTGCCACACTCCCCCTTTCACTACAGATAGACACTGGAACCAGAGACCGTCTTTCTTCATCCCTCCCCCCTCTCACAGCAGTCCTAGTTCCACCCAGGCAAAGTGAACAAACCTTTTTTCTCCTCATCTTTACACGCTTGATTCCTGTCCCTTTCTCTCATTCCTGTCACTGTCTGGGGGGGTCCAGTTCTTGGATTCTCCTGCCGTGTCCATCCATCACAGAGTAACCTGAGTGTCATCTAGCGCTAGCTAGCACTAGCCACACGGCCCACCTCACCATTACCCGCTTCTCCATTACCGGATCCTCCCGCCGTGAGCAGTCTGCACCACTGGGGTGCCCCGGGTACAGCAGAGACATGCTGGAAACCCACTCCGTTTAAATGTTTTCACAACATTAGCCTCTCCCCCAGAATGTGTGCCTTCTTGAGTTTTTATTGCGTTTGTAATGAATACCTGCCGTACTCTGTATTTTTTGGGGGGGGGCATTAACTAACGCCAGCTTTGTGTGCAGTGTGTTATATTCAACTTATTTCACACCACACAACTCTGTGGTTGCTCTGTAGCCTTGGGGTGGGTATTCGCACATCTGCCAATGAAAACTCCACACTGGACCCATTTTGGCTCCAGGGTATTTTTTTTGTGAATTCCAACTTCACCTCATGAAAGCAACAAGTGACATTTCGGGTGTGTTCCGGAGTGTGTGTTGGTATGACAGAGTCCATATGTGTGAGTAACAAACGATCAAAAGGGCACATGCAGAGAGGCCCGATGTCGCTCATTAGCTGCTGTTGTTGTTTGTTGCCAGGGGACAGCCCCCATCCACTCCCAGTTAGAGGACAGACGCTGTGGCTCCAAGCTCCAGGCTCCTAACGCTCACTAACCCCTCCCATCCAGCAACCCCTCCCCCCCCCACTGTGACAAGAGCAGTTTGCTCTTTTCAGCAGACCTATCTCTTTGCCTATACTAATGAAGCGCATCCACTTGCAGCTGGCCTCGTATTAGTAGCATATGAAGGGAACAACTGGGCAGGTATTTTAGTGTTCAGCTGAATGCATTCTAGAACAGCTTTGCGCTTGTCCACCACTTGCCTGGCTTCCTTTTGACACATTGTTCATGATTTACACGC